>APFE030617604.1:21616-49958 GCA_000404065.3 Pinus taeda | reverse complement strand
ATTTTGTCTAATTTTTGCCAACTTTTTTAATTTTTTCTTGACTTTTATGATTTTTTTTCTTCATTTTTTAGATCCTTGCTGGCTTATTCTTCAGTCCGAATTTTGCAACATTGATAATAACAACAATCCAAGATTATTTATGTCAACCTACATATACAATCATTTTCTTATAAGCAATCACATTTTGTCCATGGGTTTATAAGATACCAAAGTGCCATTACGTCCTTTGTGCATAGTTGAAGAATAATGTACAAAATAGAGGCATAATTATGCTTTTGCATTACAAATAGCATCAAAGTCTGGATAGAAATAATTATTAAACATTCCAAAGTTGCATTCTTGAGCCAATTTTAATTTCCGGACTTGTATCCTCCTCAAATGAACACAAATCCACATTTAGATGAATACCCACAAATATTAGTCATCAAGATATATATAACAAAACTAAATTACATATATGTTCTACATTTCGCTTGGGAAAAGAGCTCCATGGGAGTGTTTTTCCTCCCAGTGATAGGCACTAGTTCTTGCAAGTGCCAACTCCATGTGTGCAATGAAACAATAAGGGTGAATTTACTAGCTATGACTTTAATTTCTTCACTTGACCCATTATCCAAACATTTCAGTCACTTAATTAACATTTAAGACCTTTTTTTACTACAACTATCCCCCTCACTAGCCTATCTTCCCCCCCTTTAGCCCTACATAACACAAGGAATGGGATTCCCTTCACTGCTAAACAACCCCACATGCTATCTCTTTTTTTGTTGCTAAGTTGTGTGAGTCTTGAGATGTGTGCATGCTTAACCTTTGGCTTGAGAAATCACAGTCCAGTGACATCTAAGACGTCAAAATCACCTAGGGACCACATCTAGCCTGGATCACATCTACCCTTAACATGGATGGACTTTTTCCCATGGAGTTTCGAGTCGATGACCTTAACATCATGTGTTAAATTTTGGTATGTTCTATGCTTAGAGAAAATTTACTTCAATTTTCCATATTAGCTCAATATCAATTCCATATTAGCAATCACATTTAGCATGATAGTAAAATGAAGATAGAACATAAACATAAATCGCAGAAGACAAGCCAAGACAAGAGGACACAAGATGTGGCGCCAGCTAGGGACAAATCCCAATGTGGGGAAACCCTTGATCAATTCTTATTATAATCTTCAATAGTTCAGCAGAGAGAGATAGTACATATACATTAGAAGTCAACACTGACTTGTCAAAATGAGAGCAGAGATCTTCACCATGAAGATGACATAATGAGGTTTCAGATTTGATGACATAGACTGCAGTTCTGAACTCAGGTGAAGGCATACTTCTTCAACTGATTCTCCAAGGTGATTCCATCACCATGCTGCATCTTCCATAATGCTATCCTCCTCCTGTAGTACTAGCATTCACTGTTTCATCAACTCATCATTTACTCAGACAACAATGTAGGCCTTCTAATATCAAGGTGGGACACCACCTCTGTCATGCTGTCAAGACTGTTACAAAAACCTTAGCTGCTAGTTATGGCCTACAACCTAGCCCAACAACAAGTTAAGCAACAATAAAAAATGTTAATGAAGCAATATTTACAAGGGCTTGACTTTGCTGTCAGCATTGTGATTTACCAACCATGTAAACAGTCCTAAGAACAACCTTATAACACAATGTTGTCATCATACTGCTTTTACCACGCTGTCCTTTCAGGCCTTGATAATTGATAAGGCTTCTTCTTATCTGCGGATAGTAGCCTTCCCGTTTGACAACGACTAGGGCAGATTGTGACAACGAATTAGGTCACCTTCTAATATGTGATTAGGGCCTCTTCTAGGCCTCCTTACTGCTGCGTATAGGGCTACTAAAGTGCCTTCACATCTAATCTAATCTCCCTTTTAGACCCGCGACTGATAGACTCTTCTAGAACAACAGATTAGTGTCATTACTAGACTTGTGTTAAGGGCTTTAGAATAACGACATAAGACACTTGTTAGGACTGTGGCTAAGACTTGTTAAGGGCCTCTCCTTCCTGCATACACACCCTTAATGATTGCGGCCTAGGACAACGTATTAGGGCTAATGCTTGGCTATAGTTAGATCTTCTTTAGGGCTGAGATGAGGGTTCCTTCTTGCCTGCGTTAAAGCCTCTCCTAGGACTGCGTAGGAGAGCATCCTTTAGGGCAGCGTAGGTGCTTCTCTTCAATGTGAAAATTCTCCTCCAAGACAACATCCATAGGGCCTGCATCTAGATGTCTCAAGACAGTAATTTAGGGCAGTGTATAGGTCTCTTTAGACAATGTCTAGGTATTCTCCCCCATGACTCCATTAAGCCTTTTCCATGATATCGTTAAGGTCATCTCCATGAAAACGTTAATACTTCTTCCATGACTGCGTTCAGGGTTCTTCATTAGGGCAGTGTAGAGCCTACTCTTCCATGATTGCATCTAGATTTAGGGCATCTCCTCTAGGGAAACATTAGACCTTCTCCCAAAGACAACGTATTCTCTTAGAGACTCCTCCTTCTTCCAAAACCCAAACAAGTGGAGAGGAAGAGATCACAAAAGATGAGTGACCAGATGACTTGAAGGCCACTTCTATTTATAATAAAACATTAAAGACAAGTGGGGGTAATTTGGTTGCTGGCCGACCTTGATGAATTGTCACATAACACAAATAAATTCATATCTCCATGAATACATGTCGGAATCGGATGATGTTTAGATTAATCCTACACCTCTCGATGAGAGGAATCCAAGAAAAATATCAGCTGCCATAAATAAGAAGACCCACATGGATTTTGGCCCTAGTTGCCAATTTTAACATCATGGAGTACCTTAACAATACATGTTATCTCACTTCCCTTCAATACTCCATATAGGTTGGATAAAAGCTCTCTAATGTTGGGAATGAGGGAATCATAGTTGTAACTCAATCATTATCCATACATTTAGTGACAATTTCAACATGCATGCATAGGAAGAAATAAAGGCAACACTATGGCAGCATGTTCAACTATCAACTCTCCCATGAAAGGATGAATGGCATAATTATTTTTGACGAAGGTTAGCCATTCCCTATTGAGGCTTGCGTGCAAACTAAGCTTGCATAAACAATACATGCCCACTAATAAAGCTTGGAATAATAAAACATAAGGCACATGTGAAAAAATACTATGAATGGTTAGGAATTGATATTTTGCTGCAATAAAATAATATTTAGTTAACTATTCCTATTTCCCCTCTTGTTGGTTCATTGTCTCCATGGTGCATAGAGAGATATAAGCCAAGTGCACCTTCTAAATAGTTTATTATATTAAATATTAATTCCAATAATAATCAAATGGTAAACTTACCAAATACTTACACATCATGCTTATAATATGTATCACATACATGGACTTCAAAAGGTTGGAATATCATGTTGGGTGGGTGGCTAAGGAGAGTAACTCCCTAATTGGCGCACCTTTTTGTAAGACTTGGAATACATTTATTTACATAGGCTACCCATTTAAGGTATCATTCATCCTATAGATAAGATAAAAAAATGGATGAAGAGTGAAGGTTGGCGATCCTTGCATAGAGTTGTTGCTTGCCCTAGTCAATAATGATGCCAATACTAGACTGAAGCATAAAATGCACTAGCATATGATCTATATCCAAGTATTGCAAAAAATAACCCTATCGAATGATATGGGATAGGGTAGCCTCTCTATTTGAGTATGACCCAACTAATAACCAATCATCATTCATCTTATTCATGTCAAGGGATAGTAAAGACAAGCAATCCACTAAGTGAGGCACTAGGTTGAATTGTGCTTGCATTCAAAAGTGCTTAAATTGGCTTGTCAATTGTTGTGTTATTGGCCAAGACTAAATGGTAAGAAAGAGAATGAGAATGTGATCCATAAATTTCCCTAGATATTTAACTATATAGTTTGTCCCAATATACATTATAAAATTTGACTGAAATCTATGTTATGAGGGTTAATTTCCTCAAGTTCCAGATTTATCGATTATCGTTTTTGCTTAAGCTTGTAATAGATAAAATGTGAAAAATGGAGAACATTAAAATACAATCACACATCAACCACAAGGAAAACAATATATGCTTTGCGTAACCCTAATGGGAGAAAAACCAACTAGAAGGTGAGGTTGATCTAATCACTTTTTCTCTGGGATAGAATTAATGGAAGTGCAGAAGGAGAAGGCACTCTTTGTGGAGTTACTTGAGACGTGTACCTTGATACATTGCTACAGAGATTGAACCCCCACTTTTATTCTCTCTCACTCCCACTCCCACTCCCAAGTTGTTTTGCATTATTGTGGAATAAGATACAATCGACCTGAATGGAATCCCTTTTTCCTCCTAGCGGTCTAGTTATAATCGAGTCCAATAGCCAACTTGGGGTGAAGTTTGACTCCAATTCTCAAATAGAGTTACAAATTTGACACTTCTAGAAACTTCTTTACAACCCTCAAGTGGGTATTCCCTTTGGAATGAGTAACAGAGGTTGACATGGAATCTTCTTGAATCATGGTGGTCAATCATGGCTGTTATGTAGAAGTTACAATTGCAGACAAAGGTGAATTCCTTAGACCTAGTGGATTGGTTTAGAACAATAAAAGACAAAAGGCATAGAGTTTTCCTTATAGAAGTTAGAGAATGGAAAGAAGCCTACCTTGAATCTGTAGCAAGATTTCTCTTCCTTGCTTGTAAGCTCCAATTGTAGCTCCAAACGTTGTAATTAGAACTTGCACACATGACTAAAACAAGCAAAGGATCCTCAACATATATGTAGCATAATTTAACATCTATATTCAATGAATAAGCAAGGCATTGAAATACATGAGTGTAAATATAACACAACAAATATAGGAAAACAAGATACTCTTTGTATTAATAGAAATATGAGATATTTTACAACCATTAATAGTATATGATCTTGTAGATGTCTCCCCAAGTTGATTTGTCCTTCTTTGTCACAAAACACACCTCAATATCAACCCTAATGCATGAATATGATGACTCATTTAACTTCAAAGAAGCAACATAAGGGCACTATCAAACTCCAAATTCCAACCCTGATGTTATGGATGGCAGCAAATTTATAGGAGAAGGATGGTAGTTTAGAATTTACCATTATGGGCTTGAGATCCACATATGAATGGAGGACGAGTTAAAGGGATAAGAGGTCAAGTCTCCAAGGTAGGATTAGATAGGATTTGAACTTCTTATCCATGCTAAATAGTTAAAACAACCCTTAGAAGCTTTTAGAAGAGGAAGCTTCATAGTTCTTTTTAATTTTCTCGAATTTCTAGAATCAACGCACCTGTAGAAAGTAGAAACTAGTGCTGACTAGTGTTGGTGCAAAAGGGAGAAACCAACGTTGAATGTGTGTGGCTAAAGGGACAGGGTGCGCTGGGGCTAAAAACATTGATTTTGAGCAATTAATCCCAAAAACTCAGACTTTTTGGAAAGGTCATGCTTAGGGCTTTGTGAGGGGATGATGACAACATGTGCACAAATGTTGATTGATCCAATTTGTAGGCCTATTGACCAGATTGCAAAATGGCCTATAACAAATTCCCCCCTAAAGTACAAATTCTAAAATAGCTGATGACTGAAGTACTTTACATTGTGACAACACTGAATCAAGAACAACTAGTTAAGATCATCATCTATTACAATACATTTTCTTTATGATAGCTCTGTCGAGAAAGGCATGCCCATGCTCAACATATAAGCTAACATTACATGTACAATTATCAAGAAGTCTCATCCATTAATGACGGAGAGTGGAACCATGCTTGGATGACTGTCTATATGATCATGGCCATCATGCTTTGTAATCTTGCATTAATCCTGAAATCGCAGCACGAATGGATGGAACTAGATTCAAGGTCTTCCATCTCGTTCACTCGATCGTTTAATGTATGAGTCTAACCATGTGAATAAATGAGCTAAATTTAAACATGGTAGACACCATTTGATTATCAGTCAATGATGTAAGTCATTAACATATGCAAGAGAAACCACCGATGCCATCGATGATGTTAATGGCTCTCAAGGTACCATAGTGCAATCTGTATGGTGCGAATGAATGAGTTGAAGTTGAACACCACACAAAATATTGCGATTTTAGACCAATGATAAAAATCTGTCTCTGAGAGCGAGGAAACTTGTCATTGATGTATGTAAGCCCCAAGTTATCTCTTAGAGAAAACCCTGGCTGTGGGAAAAACTCTAAGGTAACCTCAAACTGGTTTGTGGTTGAAAGCTAGTCCTTTCAATCCAGAGAGGGATATCTTCCTAAACTCAACTACTCAAGGTCACTGTAGTAGAAGATTGCAATTGATTCGTATGGCCAGATTTATCGAAGAATGATTGAATTTGGTTGGGCTATGTGAAAGTTCCACCATTGGGCATGGAGTCTAACCCAAATCAGGTTTTATACAAACACAGTTTTGATGAGCAAAACACAAAAGCAAGGTAGCAGTAATTCCTTTGACACTTAAGTAATTTAGAGGCAGATGAAGGAAATTAGTGTAAGGATTAAGTGAACAACAATTATTAATTCCTGAGAAATAAAGAAACACGAGCATAAAATATGAATCCCAATCTCATACACTCAAATTTCCAGACATGAGGAAATATAAAACAAAGAAAATATAGACAGGGAATTACAACACAAGAATTTCTGTAAATGTTCATGAAGACTGTTTTCATTAAGATCTGCTCAAAAATACACAAGGATGATGTATCTCAAATAAACACCAACCCTTTTTCCTTCTACATTTCTTGCTTATATAAGCATTACAATAATTGAAACAAGTTTGTAGCTCAAATTAATTACAGTAATCCAAAAATAGTATAAATCTCTTAGGTACACAGATTTAAAAATATCTTTTAAATATATAAAAAACAAAATATAACTTGCTGAAAAATATGTTGAAAATGGGGCCGAGAAAATGTATCATGGTTGTGCTCCCCTCACTGTAGATCAACGTTGTCATCCTCCAAAAACGGATTTTTGTTTTTCTCCTGTCTTCTCGATCATTCCTGCTGCAATAGGCTGATATTGTTGTTATCATTCCTTTAGCTGCATGAACCAATAGTTTTGCTGATGGGATGACTGCCAGCGCTTTTCTCAAACTATTTCTTTCAAATGCGTTAATAATGAAAATGTCAATGCTTTTCTCAAACAGTTTCTTTCAAATGCGTTGGCAATGGAAATGTCAGTGCTTCTTTCCAAAATTCGCTGATAATGGGAATGTCAGCTCTCCCCTATTCCCTTTTGTATCTAAACGTTGATAGGTACATGATCCATGGTAGATCAAAAAAATTCACTTTAATAGTGAATAATAAAAAACCCAAAAATGGTTACCATCTTCCTAGCTGAGCGTAATGTCCGCCTCCAAAAGAACGCCCACCTTATCCATCCTATGCCTCTTGCTCTGTCTAGTTTCCATAGGGTTTTTCTTTTTAGAACCTAAAATTTTCTCTTTGTTTATTATTTGGTTCTTTAATGGGACATTTTCCACATATATTACTTATTTGGTGAGGTCAAGATTTTTTTTAAACTTTATCTTCAACCTTAATTTGTTTAAGGGCTTGATGTGAGGTCTTTTATCCCCTTTGAACATTTCAACAAGGAGGGTTCTTCTTCATCATGGGGTTCAGTTTCAACTTTCTTTCCTTTATTTTTCTTTGGTAGATGAGTTTCTACAAGAGAAATCTCAGTGGGTGGCTTTTCAACATGAGGGGAATTCACAGTAGGAGGCAGATTTTTAGTGGGAGAGTTTTCAACAGATTGTATCTTCCTAAGCCTACCACTTCTTCTAGCATAAACCTTAGGAATTTTAGGACCAGAAGATGAGGGAATGTATTTCTCCTTTCGACTTTTGGTTTTATCAATGGAGGTGACTTGAGAAGAGGTTACAGCCTAAGTTTTCTTGCCCTGTTTGGTACCCTTCTTCCTCCCTTGTTTAGCCTTAGGAGATTGGGGTTGAAGCCATCCCCAGAACAGGAAATGGCTCCAAATTCTTCCAGCTTTGGACAATTGATTTTCAATTAAAAACTTAAATAAGGCTTTATGATAGATGAAATGTGGGGATGGATCTGTTCTGTCTCGAACCCGAGCAAACATGTGCTTGAGACTTTCTAACAAGAAATAACATGTATGCATTCTTACTTGTCCTACTAGATGAGATAAGAAATGGAAATGGTATAAATTTACTTGGTTAAAAAACCCTTCACACGTGAAATATGATTTGGTAATACGTAGTAGCCCATGCCATTTGTATTCTAGCCATGATCGTTGCACCCCTAACTTCTAGTTTCTGTTTTAAAACTCAATTTTAAGGAAAAATGGGACATCAATCCTAGCTAGAACGTGCCTTCTTAAAACTTTTTCCCCATCCGTAGGCAAAGCTTTAACCTTTGCAATTAGTTCCTCTGTGACCAGGAATGAACTCCCTCATACCTCCACATGGTCACTGTCAAACCCCTGGGTGAATGCTCGAGCCACAATGTCATGGTAGTCAGTGCATTGTTGGAAACAATCTTGCCATCCAGCCTGGTAGAATTGCTGCTGAATATCTGGGTAAATCTCTAGGAGGTCAAGACCTTTCGGTTCATTCTATTAAGCTTCCTACTTTTCCCCATTATCTTCATAGTTTGGCAATTACGCAAATGAGAGACCAAGATCCGATGTTGTATCTCTGTGGAGTAGTTTGAACCGAACAACTTTCCAACGATAAAGATAACAGAACTTACAGATGAAATGGTGAAAAATTCTATGCAGGAAAAAAAGTGAGGTTTTAAGGCAAAATAACTGATTGATAGGTGAAATATTCTTTTAACCCTTTGATAATTACAAAACCACATCATACCTCTTCAACAACGGAAAACCTTATTTTCAACACGTACCTTTCACCTTCATATTTATGGTGGCATGACCGGGCAATGATTATTTTGTTGCTGACGTGGTATGTATTAGCACGTTTTAAAAATCGAAATTCAAATTTTAATTTTGGCATTGATACTCTCGTTATCATCCAATACCCAATAACATTGACACTCCCATTGTTAGCATATTTTGCTAATAACTTTCTGAACTCAAAAAGTGTTGATAGTCCCATTATGAACATTTTTCCTGTTTATTACAAATATTTTCGTTGACACTGAATTTGTCAGTGTTTCTTAAAAACTTTCATACTAAAAATAAAATATGATAAAAGTTGGCTCCACTGGGATGTTTTCGATCATTGATGGAAACAAGAACCCCATAGACGATAGGCCTACTTATTACAGAAAATCTTGCTAAAAGAAATACTCTAACTGACTTTTAAAAAGAAAAATCATCTTTCAAAACATGTTCTTTTTACAGACTCTATTGGGATTTTTTGAAAAAACATAACTGTTGTGAAAAAAATTATTCTCTAATAAACATTATCAGAACCTTAGGGCCTTCTCCTCGGGCTTCATGTTCTTCAAAATGCTCATCCACTCTTGCAAGTACTTTAAAAAATATGGATATTTACAAATGAAATTTGAAACATTCTTTGTTCAGGAAATGTCATATTTCAAGAAACGTCCATTGGCTGGACCTCTTGGCAGCAACACACCTTCCAGATCTTCTAAAATGAAATTGTTATTACCATGAAAAATTGTGATTTTGTATGGACCTTTCCAGATGTTGTCAAACTTCCCATGCTTGCTGTTTTCCTCAATGTGAATAACCCATTGCAAGACTAGGTCTATGCACTTAAAATCATCTTCTGTTGTCTTTATATCAAAAACCTTCTTGATTAGATTCTAAACTTCTTGAGACTTTTCATACACCTTCTCTCTATCCTCTTGTACCTCTATTAACTGGTTTATCCTCTTTTGTAGATGATTTGTTTCTTCTCCTAATTCATGTAAATACTTCATAACGGAGATTCCAATTGAAACTGGAAATATAGCATCAACACCATATACTAACTGAAAAGGGGTAGTACCTATTGACCTTTTAGTACTGATCCTATCTGCCCACAAAGAAAACTCAAGTTTTGTATGCCAGGCCTTTTTGTTGTCTTCTAGCAGCTTTTTGATAATTCTGATAAGGCTTTTATTTGAGGACTCAACTAGTCCATTACCTTGGGGGTAATAGGTTGTGGAATGGCTAAGTTTAATATGGTACTCATCACAAAATTTTATTAGTCTTTTGGATTTGAAACATTGTGCATTATCAATAATAATTATTTTTGGACTAGCAAACCTGGAAAGAATGTTTTCTAAAAATTGAATAACAATGAGATCGGTAGCTTGCCTGCTTGGAAGTCCCGCAATCCATTTGGTAAAGTAATTCGTTCATGTTAAGATACATCTCTTTTGTGTTCAAGATTCTGGATGAATTTTTCCTATGAAGTCAAGGCCCCATTGTTGAAATGGTGCTTCTATAGAAATAGTTTTCAAAGGTAAAGACATGAATTTAACCTTTCCTTCAAATTTAAAACAACTAACAATTATGGCAGGCTGCAACTTCCTTTTTTACATCATAAAAAATTGTAGGGCAGTAGAATCCTGCTCTTAAAATCTTAACTACAACAACCTTCCAATAATGATGTCCTCCATAGGCTCCCTCATGAAATTCTTTGATCATTACTTTGGATTCATCTTCTAATAGAAAATTCAATAAGATGCCTTGCGGGTCTTTCCAAAATAGATAACCATCCAGAAGACAATATTTAATAGATTTGAGCCTTAAAAATCAGTTCCGAGATTTATCTGTCCCCGATGGAACTTGTAGATTTTGCAATATGTAAATGACATCAGTATACCATGCACAATTTATGAAACAGTCATCCAATTTAACCATTGACTCATCCTCTGGAAAATATGATAATTCCATAATTAATTCACATTAAAAGTATCAAGATTTGTTTCAGTCATTAGTCTAGCTAAACCTTGTCCTTTGATTAATTTGTTAGGCTTAATTTCCAAATCAAATTCTAACATCATAGCAATCCACTTCACCCTCCTACCATCACTATTAGGCTGGATCATAATACTTTTTATTACAGTATTTGGTACATAGGCAATCACGTGAGAGTATAAAGACCCTGGAACCTTTGAGTTATTTAATCAATGCAAATGCAAGGTTATCCATTATGTTGTATTTCAATTTAGCATCTCTCAATTCCCTACTAAAAAATGAAATGGGTTGTTCTTGACCTTCCCATTTTTCTGAAGTAAAACACCAGAGATGGTGTGCTCAGAAGCAAATGAAAAAATAAAAAAATATTTAGAGAAATTTGGACTAGTGAGTAAAGCAGCTTGATCTAAAGTATTTTTGATATCACTAAAGGATGCCTTAGCTTGTTCAATCCATTTATTCTCATTTCATTTCTTAATCATGTTTGACATCACCTTCAAAATATTTGCAAAATTTGGCATAGATCTTCGTAGAAAATTTACCTTACCTAGAAATGACTGCACTTTTTTCTTGTTTCTTGGCTATTCAATATTTTGTATTGTTGTCACTCAACTGAGATCTATCTGACTACCCTCCTTTGATACTTTGTGACCCAACAACTTCCCCTCCTTCATAGAAAAATGGGATTTTTTCGGATTTAAAGAAGCTTCGAACTTCCTACACTTAGTGAAGACTGTCCTCAAATGTTTTAAATGAACAGATTCAGATTTTGAAAAGACAATTATATCATCGAGATAAATTACAAAAAACTCATCTCTTTCATCAGCGAAATTGATATCCATTGCTCTCTGGAATGTGGCTCCGATATTCATGAGTCCGAATGGCATTTTTGAATACATCAATGTTCCCCATGGCATGGTGAAAGCAGTCTTGTCCTGATCTTTTGGATTAACCGAGATCTCATTATATTCGGAAAACCCGTCCAACATGGAAATCCTTTCTGAGCTAGCCACTTTTTGTAGAATGTGATCCATTTTTGTTAAAGGATATTTATCCTTCAATGAGACTTTATTTAAATTTATGAAATCCACGCACAAGTGAATTTCCCCACTCTTTTTCCTGATTGGTACCAAGTTTTCTATCCAATTTAAAAATCTCTGTGGGATGATGATTTTTGCAAGAAACAATCTCTTCACCTCTTTTTCAATCAACGACAAAAGGTTTGGATTGATCCTTCTTAACTTCTGTTCAAAGGGCTTCTCATTTTCCTTGAGTGGTATAGTATGTTGGATGACAATTTTGTCATAGAATTTTAAGTCTTCATATCTCCAAGAAAATACATTTGCAAACTCCTTTAACAATTATGCATACTTCAGCTTATGTTCTGGTTTCAAAGTGTTAGAAACTTTTACCATATTTGGATTATCTTCAGTTCCCAAATTGTAGTCTTCCATAATTGTAGTCTGCAGGATTCTAGGCTTAGCTGCCACATCATTTGAATCAAATAATATCTCTAAAGGAACTAAAAATCTAGGGATTATATTATTACTTAACTGAATTATATCATGTCCAACAATAGTATTCAAGAAGACTGATGTTTCAGTATCTTTCTTTGTGGTCTCATCTTCATATTTGTCAATTGGAGTGCTATGAAATTCATCAATTCTTTCAAGAAATCTTCTAATTTTATAATCATCTTCAAACACCTTCTAGTGCCTAGTATTGTTTGGGATAGAGTGCCTATGTCTCAAATTAATCTCATATTTTTCATTAGGATAAATAAGAATTCTAAATGCACTATTAGTTGTTGCTAAAGAGTCTACAATCCCATTTTCTTCTTTGAGACGAGAGGGATTTCATGCTCAAAGAAAAAATTTGAAAACAAATCCCATGCCTCATTCTGGTAGGCTCTCATAGTGTTTGGTTTGATAAGTGCCTTTAACTTCATTTAGAATTAGCTTCGAATCTCCAAAAATATGAATTTTCTTTGCTTTCTGCTCTCTTAACAGGTTTCGCCCGATAATCAGAGCTTCATATTCTGCCGTGTTATTTGTACAGTCAAAATACAATTTTTATGAATGCAATTGACTGGTACAATATGGCAGAACAATCCAAATTCCTACCCCGGAACCCTTCTCACAAGTGGAGCCATCAAAATACAAATTCTAGACTTCATCTCAAAAAATTTTAACCTATTTTTTCTGAACATCAACCTCAATGTGTTCTAATACTTCTCCATCAATACAAAAATAATTAAAGAAAATTTGTGATCCTACCTTTGTATCCACTGCATAAATGGGATTATTATCTGGTTGAGTTCTACTGCTTACCATATACTCCATTTGGACTTCCCTATATAATCTTTTCAACTCACCAAACAATGGGATTCATTTGTAAGACATGTCCATTTGCAATGTTCCTCCTAATATTGCTACCCAAGACCGAGAAAATAGCATGTCAAATCTAGTTGGAATATCTACTACCACTATGTCCATCATTACACTCTTGGTAAATATTTGTGCCAAAGTTACAAGTAGATATTTTATTAGCCCTAAACATTTTAGTTTTTTGAAATCAAATGAGAATAGGTCCTTGTAAGGTATGGTAATTTGAAGTCCTACATGGCCCATGATTGATTTTGGTATTAGGTTATGCGAAGTTCCAGAGTCTAACCTAGCATTATGAAGAATAATATCGTGCATGTTCAGACTTACATAGAATGGAGGAACATCATCATTTATACTAGTGACATGTGGGCCAAAAACAAATTCAGGAGAATCATCATATAAATTTAGGGAATCCTGTGAGTCTGTATTAACCTAATCACTCTTTGAACTCTTAACCATTGTAAAGATTCGTTT
Source organism: Pinus taeda (assembly GCA_000404065.3). Lineage (NCBI taxonomy): Eukaryota > Viridiplantae > Streptophyta > Pinopsida > Pinales > Pinaceae > Pinus > Pinus taeda. The sequence continues at coordinate 36,180 of APFE030617604.1, read as the reverse complement.
TCTGTACTGTTCATTTCTTAACATTTCAGAAAAGGGAATGGATACTTTCAATTTATTGATTTCACATTCCAGATTAAAATTTGACTATGTTTTTTTCCAATACTTTAATCTCCTTCTTAGCTTCTTCCAATTTTCTCTGACTATCCTTCTTAGGTTCCTTTGGTCTCTTTAGTATTTCCTTCCTTGCATCAGCTTGTTGCTCAGTTGTTGTCTTTTATGATGGAGTCTTAATAGGAATAGTCTGAGCTCTGAGATTGTATTGCCTCTAAAAATCCGCTACTGCATCATTATAACCCTGTTGATAAACTATTGAATCACAAATGTGAATGCTATCCTTTTCTCCTTAGCACCCCACAGAAATATCATGCTCTTCCTTGGTAGAAAACACTTTCATTTCTTTATCATCAAAACATCCAATTTGATGATATTCTTCCTTAGTGGCCTTCTCATCAACAAAACCCCTCTGGAAAAGGAGGCCGAACAACATCTTGCTGATCTTCAACATCCTTCAGCTCTCTTGGATGATTCTGAGCACCTTGAGGTCTCCTGAAGTTGGGATTTCTCACCTGAGGTTGATTTTCAACCCTGGAAGGGGTTAGATTATCAACCATATTTTCCATCGTCTTCAACATCACATCAAATTTCACATCAGGTGAAGAAGATGATTCTTCTTTGAACAACACTCTCCTCTCAGTATTCATTTTTTCCTTCTTTGTCAACAAATTGGCTTCTACTCTAACTGCATTACCCTGCATTACTTCTAAAGTGGCAAGATTTCTCTCCCAGAGTTGATAAGCCATTTCCGCATCAAAACTGCCAGGATAATGCAACAAGGTTAATCCAGAAGGAGGCTTTATCTCAGCTAGAATTGAATTGTAAACTCTGTTAAATATGACTGTGAATTCTTGAACTGGCTCCCATGGATTCCTTTTTAAATCTTCATATTCAACTAAAATCTGCAGGGGATTTTTCTTCACCTCCTACCTGGTTAGAAATATCTGTTCAAACTGCTAGAAAGTATTGATAATTTTTGTAGGCAAGGATGTAAACCATCTCTTTACCTCTCTTGATAGACTTTGTGAAAAAAGTATCAAGTTGATGTCCTCATGGTCAACCTCCTCTAAATAAATAAAGGCATTAAGCTTGTCTACATGCTATTGAGCTGTATAAAGCCCAGTGCCATCAAACTAGATCAAGCATTGCCCATAATTCAAGGGGAGGTCATGTATCAGACCGTGAAGGTTTAAAGGCACATATCTAGCAACCATAGGGTTGGGAGATGAAATTACACTGACAGCAAGAGTTTGGACAAAATATGTCACAAGAACTGAGACTATTGTGGTAGAAATTGATAAAATGGGATTATGGGCACCCACATAAGACAGAGGAGTGGTTGAATAAAATAAATATGGGATGAAATAAGGAAAGGTTGAATACTTAGCTGCAACTACCTAGAGTTCCTCGACTTTCTGTTCTAATTTCTGAAAATGAGACCAAATCTCGAAATCTTGTGGTAATAACTCTAATTCTAGGATGGAAGAACCAGGGGTAAAGGTCTTTAGATTTTTTGGATCAAGGATAGTGTATGAAAGATTACTTTCAGAATTAGATCTAAGTAAATTACTTTCAAATTTAATATCTAACAACAAATCCTCAAGAGCTTCAACCTTTGTAGGTAGAGAATATGACTTTTCTAAGTAAATCGTACTTGATTCCTTTGGAGTTTTCTTCAAGAACAACATTTCCGGGCTTGACAAAATATGGGGTGGATTCAGAACATGTTTCCTCTGAGTATGGACGCGTCTATGAGCCATAATTGTTTGAATAAGAACACTTCATATTATAGTGTGGAGTCACCAGAGCAAACACCTTGCAACCAAACTGATATAAAAATATTTGTTTGTCGTTAGAGATCTGATCTTAAACAATAAAATTGTTTGGGGAAAATATGCCTTTCACTCCTTGAAAATGATGCCAAAATGTTATCTCTTAGAGAAACCTGTGGCTGCAGGAAAATTTTTAAGGTAACCTCAAACCAATTTGAGGTTGAAACCTGGCCCTTTCAACCCAGAGAGGGATCTCTCGCTAAAATCAACTACTCAATGGCATTGTAGTACAAGGTTTGCAATTGAGTCCTATGGCCATATTTATCGAAGAATGATTGAATTTGGTTGGGCTATGTGAAAGTTCCACCATTGGGAATGGAGTCTCACCCAAATAAGGTTTTATACAAACACAATTTCGATGAGAAAAACACAAAAGCAGTGTAGTAGTAATTCCTTTGACACTTAACTAATTTAGAGGAAGATGAAGGAAAATAGTGTAAGGGTTAAGTGAACAACAATTATTAATGCGTGAAAAATAAAGAACCATGAGCATAAAATATGAATCTCAATCTCATACACTCAGTTTTTCTGACATGAGGAAATATAAAGCAAAGCAAAATACAAACAAACAACTACAACACAATAATTTTTGTAAATGCTCATGAAGATTGTTTTCATTAAGATCTGCTAAAAATTACACAAGGATGTTGTATCTCAAATAAACACCAACCCTTTTTCTTTCTACATTTCTTACTTATATAAGAATTACAATAACTGAAACAGGTTTGTAGCTTAAATTAATTATAGTAATCCAAAAATAGTAGTATAAATCTCGTAGGTACATGCATTTAAAAATATCTTTTAAATATATCAAAAATAAAAAAAATAACTTGTCAAAAAATATGTTGAAAATGGGGCTAAGAAAATGTCTCATGGTTGTGCTTCCCTTGCTGTAAATCAATCTTGTCATCCTCCAAAAATGGGTTTCTTTTTTGCTCCTATCTTCTTAGTCATTCTTGATGCAATATAATGGTATTGTCATTATCAGTACTTTAGCTGCCTGAACCGATAGTTTTGCTAATGGGACGACTGTCAACGCTTTTCTCAAACTGTTTCTTTCAAAATATGTTAACAATGGACATGTTAGCGCTTCTTTGCAAAATTCATTGACAATGGGAATGTTAGATCTCTTCTGTGCCCTTCTATATATAAATGTTTACAGGTCCATGATCAGTGGTAGATCAACAAAATCCACTTTAACAATGAATAATCAAAAACCCAAAAATGGTTACTAGCTTCCTATCTGAGGGTACTGGCAGCCTCCAAAATAACGTCCACCTTATCCATCCTCTACCTCTTGGTATGTCTAGTTTCCATAGGGATTTTCTTTTTAGTTGCCTTAGCCTTTTTAGAACCTGCAGTTTTCTCTTTGCTTATTATTAGGTGCTTTAATGAGGCATTTTCCACATTTATTACTTGTTTGGTGAGGTCAAGATTTTGTTTTAAATTTATCTTCAACATTAATTTGTTTAAGGGTTTGGTGCAAGGTCTTTTACCCCCTTTGAACATTTCTAACAGGGAGGCTTCTTCTTCATCATGGGGTTCATCTTCAACTTTCTTTCCTTTGGTGTGCTCTGGTAAATGAGATTCTACAGGGGAACTCTTAGTGGGTGGCTTCTCAGCATGAGGGGAATTCATAGTAGGAGGCAGATTTTCAGTGGGAGGGTTTTCACCAGACTGTATCGTCCTAAGCCTGTCACTTCTTCTAGCATAAAACTTAGGAATTTTAGGACTAGAAGATGAGGGAATGTCTTTCCCCTTTCAGCTTTATGTTTTCTCAGTGGAGGTGCCCTGAGAGTAGGTTCCTTCTTAAGTTTTCTTGCCCTGTTTGGTACCCTTCTTCCTCCCTCATTTAGCCCTAGGAGGTTGGGGTTGAAACCCTCCCCAGAATAGGAAATGACTCCATTTTCTTCCAACTTTGGCCAATTGATTTTCAATTAACAACTTAATTGAGGCTTTTTGATAGATGTAATATGGGTATGGGTTTGTTCTGGCTCGAACCCGAGCAACCATGTGTTTGAGACTTTCTAACAAGAAATAATATGTATTCATTCTTACTTGTCCTACTAGATGAGCTAAGAAATGGAAATGGTATAAATTTCCCTCGTTAAAAATCCCTTCACATGTGAAATATGACTAGGTAATGTGTAGCAGCCCATGCCATTTATCTTCCAGCCAGGATCTCTACACCCCTTCCTTCCAGCTTCTGTCTTTGAACTCAGATTTCAGGAAAAATGGGACACCAATTCCAGCTAGAACGTGACTTTTGAAAACTTTTTCCCATCCGTAGGTAGAGTTGTAACTTCTGCAGTTAGTTCCTCTATGACTAGGAATGAAAGCCTCCTACCTCCACACGGTGTTCGTCAAACCTTTGGGTGAATTCTTGAGCCAAAACGTCATGGTAATCGGTGCATCGTTGGAAACATTCCTGCCACCCGTCCCGATTGAATTGTTGTTGAATATTTGGGTAAATATCCAGGAGGTCAGGACCTTGCGGTTCATTTCTTTTAGGCTTCCTGCTTTTCCTCATTATCTTCATAGTTTGGCGATTATGCAGATGAGAGACTGAGATCTGATGTTGTATCTCCGTGGATTAGTTTGGAACGAACAACTTTCCAACAATAAAGCTAACAAAACTTACACATGAAACCGTGAAAATTTCTATGAGGGAAAAAAAATTGAGGTTTTCAAGCAGAATAACTGAATGACATGTGAAATAATGTTTTAACCCTTTGATAATTACAAAACCACATCATACCTCTTCGGCGGTGGAAAACCTTCTTTTCAACACGTACCTTTCACCTTCATATTTATTGTGGCATGATCGGGCAATGGTTATTTTCTTGCTGATGTGGAATGTATCTGTATGTTTCAAAAATCAAAATTCAAATTTTAATTTTGGTACTAATACTCATGTTATCAACCAATACTTGATAACATTGATGTTGTCTTTGTCAACGTATTATGCTAATAACTCTCTGAACTCAAAAAGCGTTAATAGTCCCATTATCATCATTTTTCCCGTTTATTATAAATATTTTTGCTGACACAGAAATTGTCAGGGTTTCTTGAAAAAATTCAAAATCAAAATAAAATGTAATAACAGTACCAAAGGGAGTTTGAAAGTCAACTTCTTGGATAATGAGTTGATGTCACCAAGAAACGACCTATCGCAGGAGGGCCTTGATGTATCCCCCATCAATGACACGAAATGGGTATCAAGATTTGAGATAGAATGATGCTGATGTGGAACTGGTTCAGGAGTGATAAACATGAATGAAGGCTTAGGAGTATCATAAAATATATCAACTAAAGGAATTTTCTTGAACATACTGGTGAAACTGGATGGAGTTGGAAGCATTGACCCAAAAATGAATGTGGAGGCTTTGATATGGTGTGATGAACCAAAAATATAAACAAATTTCCCAACCCAACAATCACAGAGATGAAGTAGAAGAGTGTCATGTTCAAGAGAGAATCACTGCCTTTAATAGGTAAAGTACCAGGTTTTCCCAATTTCCCTAACCATTTATGGTCATTACCTCTTTATTTTTGGCAATCTTGAGGAGGATAACATATGCTTGATCTGTATGTTCATCTTTCAGATGAATCCCTCTGTTTATTTTTAACGAACCCTGAGAAGGAGTGATTCGGTCTCATCATGTTCGATGAGTCTAATGTTGTTTGATGTTTTTACGAGTCTAACAAAGGTGTAACTCAACTTATTTTTCATGTTTAGAGAGTTTGAAAAAGAGGCAAAAAAGAAAACTCCAAATCTTCCTTTTCGTAAATAGTATCATCAGTCCGAAAAGACAAAAAATTATACTCAAGAGAACCTCTTAGCCATGTTCAACTAAGGTATTTCTTTTTGGTAAATAGTCTATCCTAGTCCAGAAAAGGGTTAAACTTATACTAAGTAGAAGTCTTTTCATTCACTTTAACGAGTTCGAAAATACAAGACCTCGACAACCTTTTCATGTTTAGGGAGTCTAAAAAAAGCTGAAAGAGGACTCCATGGGGTTCCTTTTTCGTGAGTTTACAGAGCCAAAAAAGTGATAAAAGTATGCTATATAGTCAAAATGATTTCTTTCAACTCAAAAATGTCATTAGTTCCTTCAAACAAGTGTTAAGCTACTCAGAACATCACCAAAAGAGTAAAAATATATGACACATGGCAAAATTAGGTAAAATTTAGGTCAAAATAATAAAATAATAATAAAAATGACCATAAATAGGTGAAAAGTAATTTCATTTTTACCATTTCACATTTTACCTCTTGGTGAGTGAACTCTAAGTGCATTTTTCCCCTGGTTTTCAACAGTGCATTGCGGCTAATCCAATGGATCACTTTCGGTGTAGTCACTTCTAGGTAGGATATTTTACCTTCCTCTTTCTTTTCACGGTTCTAGTTTTTCATTTTATGCAATTTGTTTCATTTTTGAGTGATTCAGGGTTTTAATTTTGCGCCCTAGCTCCAACACACCCCAACAATGCCGAAAAGTGCACTGGGCCAGTAAAAATATAATTGCGGAGAGCGTTGTAGTGCACTGTCTCCCTTTAGTAGGGTGCATTGGGCACATTTGAAAATTTTGTTTTTCTCTCTTCATTCAAATTTCTTTCATATTTTTGCATCAGATTTATTCTAATGATTTTTATTGTCATGTTTCAGGTATCCATCGGGATGGAATGAATTTGATTTGGCAAGAAAGAGAACATGAAGACCAAGACATGGATGTTTCTAATGATCCAGCAACCATCCGTGCATTGATAAACTATGGGATTCTCAAATTGTTTTAGCTTCCTTGGATGAGAGCACAGATGGAACTATTAGAGTATCTTGTCAGGGCATGGGATGTGCAAGCACAATCCTTCAAACTTGGATCAAGTATGCTCAACATACCTGTGGAAGACATTTATTTCTTGACAGGCTTATCGAGGAGAGGTGCTCTTATCTTGATCTCTTGTTCGAGAAGGTGTGGAGAGATTGTCATGGACTATATTGCTACACATTATAGACCTTGATCCCAACCAACAAAATATGGGAAAATCGAGATTAAGGATGTGGTTTGTTTGCCTCTAAGGACAATCATCTTCATCATTTCTATATTGGCCAGCTGTGCTACCTTGCATTTGGCTAATAGGTCCCAAATGAAATACACATTAGAGTGCATAGAGCCAATAATGTTCAACTAGAGCGAGGGGGTGTTAGCAAACATGAAGGAAAAACTCACCAAGGCAAAATATGGGTGACTGAAAAAATTTGGGTATGGTTCCATTTTGATCTCATTCACTTTGGATATGATGCCATCACTCCTTCCACAACATATTTCACTTGAGCTTCCAAATCCTAGAGTTCCACAGATGAGGTGATGGGTAGAGCTCATGTCTAGACATGCAGGCATGTCTTCCATGAGTTTCACACATGTCTTCTTTCAATGGCTACGTATGCATCTCATTATGGTTGAAGATTGTCCATATGTCGGGATGGACTATCATGGAGATCCAGAGCTCGTGCTACCTGAAGGTGAGAAATGGAGTGGTATAGATAAAATAAGATCATTAAGATTGTTTTTTTATTTTTTACTTTTACAAAAAAATTTGGTATTTTTCATGTATCTGAGACTAACTATTGATTTTACATGTAGACATTGGACCCGTTTTACCAGTGGGTTCATCTTATCTTCAGTGTGATGGAGGTCCACAACAACACAGGTTGGAGTACTAGTTGGTGCAGGTCCACGGGAGGTGTTACAGTATCTCAATGTGGCTGAGACTCTTGTAAATTTTGAGCGACATACTGAGGGACTGAACCAGGGAATACCAGAGACTAGGGTCAGTCAGATCCCTATGAGACCGCAATGCTATACTATCGGGGTGCCTAAGCGCATTAGTCAACTAATGTGCAAATTAGATCGTGCAGTTGTATGTTACCATGAGAATCAAAAGGATTAGTCTACTAGGAGGCTATATATCCATTTTTTGACTACATGTATTTTTGATATAATAGGTTGTGCGGCCATATGTGTCTCGGGCACATTTTTTGGAAAACCAAACTTTTATATATATACAACTATCTACATATCGGTGTTTCTTATGCATTCTATTATCTTGTTCATTGTATGTGATGTGAATTGAATTGAATTTACATATGTCACACATGTATGACTAAAACATGATTTGCCAAGGCATCTATCAATGTGTTTAGACTTCTAGGAATGTGTTGGTATTGGATATAATCAAAATGTCTTTCTATAACAACCCTCGTTAAAAAATCCAAATATATAAGGCCACAATGATGGGACACGTATTCCACGTTGAATGGTGGGAGAAACATCCTAGTGGGTGTTGATTCGGTTTATTATGGCTAAGGAAATTGGCAAAGGAAATGGATAAGGTTTTGGAAAGGAAGGAGGCATTAATTGGCATTTATTTATGAAAATAATGGAATTTAGGAGAAAAAGAAGGTGAAAGGACATAGGTTGCATGTGAGGAGAAAAATGAAGGAAAATAATGGAAAATGAAGAAAATAGAGGCCTCATTAATAAAAAAGCTTATGAGGATCAATGAGAAAGACTTGGTGAGTTCAGTTTTGGAGCTCTCTCATTATTCTCTCTCTCTCTCTCATACTCTTGGAGACTTAGAGTTTTCTTGGAGCACTCTTGGTGGGTGTGGCATATTTGGATTTTTGGAGCAAGAAGGCAAAGGAAGAGCAGGAAAGCGCAAGAGGGCATTGGGATCAGAAACTACAACACTTTTGCTTACATGTACTAAGTTGCATGTATGTTTCCTTTCCTAATTTTGGCATGCATGACACATGCATGTGGTTTCTTGGTTATGATCTATCATTGGCATGGAGGATGGTAGAGATTCAGAGTGGATTGCCTAGCCTTGCCATTTCCTGGATAGCCATGTAGATTGTGGGTTTATTTCCTTGTGTTTTTGGTTGGTTCTCATGTTTCCTTAGCTTGGGTTGAGTTACTAGTCCTTGGAGCCTTGGTTGGAAAAATGCTCTAGAGCCTTGTAACAACTTGGGTTGAGTTACTAGTCCCGTAGGCTTGGTTGGAAAAATGCTTTGGAGCCCTTGGTGGGTTGAGTTACTAGTCCTGGAGCCTTGGTTGGACAAACGCTATGGAGCTTGGTGGCAGTTGTGCATTGAGTTACTAGTCTTGGAGCCTTGGTTGCAACAAAGACTCTGGAGCCCTGGATGGCTGGGATAGAGACCAATCTGATGATGGTTTTGAGATGTTCGACCATAAGGTGAAATCAATGTTTGATGGGTTGAGGTGGATGGCCTATAGAAGCCCTGGATGGTTTTTAATTGATGTGTTCTATGAGATCCCACATTCATGCTTGGAATATGGCACGAGGGTGAATGGTTGAAGAGAGATTTGGCTCAACCATTCTACATTTGGGTGGAATGTGGAAGTCCCATCCTAGGTTTGGATTTTGCATCATTAATGAAAGGTCATTTATCCTTGTATTTCTATGAACATTTTGATGGATTTATATGATTGTACTTTCATTGATATTTTTGCTTCTATTATGTTGGTTATGTATGTGTTTTATGACAACAACCATGTGTGACTCTCATCATGTTTTTACTTGTAATTGAATGATCAATGTATCTATGACATAATTGATGGAATGGCAATTAAAGTGACAAGGAAACAATGTTTCATGGTGAATCTCAGATAAGTATGAGACCACCATGCTCAAATCTATTATTTACACCTATAGGTTGCATATTTACTAAGTGTTTGACAAAATGTTTGTTATGGCTAGTAGGGGTCCAGTCAAGGTCTTGAACAATTTTTTTCTCTAGTACTATGATTTCAATGTTATTTTACTAAATTGAAGAGATGGTTCAATTCTGAGCATTGACCTAGGATTTGGGTCTAAAAAAGTGGCTCAATTCCTGGAGTCACTAGCATAGTATTCACAAATTGGGTCTCTGGTCACTGGCAAGCAAGCCTGTGAGAGTGACTATAGGGTTATAGTCGCATGCATGCCTTGTCATGGGAGTGACTTTCAGTTTAATTCATCTAAATGCTAGGTTAACTCAGGGGTTGGGCATCTGGAGCGGTGGATTAGTTCCTGGGGGTCTTGAAGCACTTGATTCCATTTCCTTAAGGTCACCTAGGTGGTAGAATAATATCATAGTGGCATCTCGTCGCATGTTTACCCTGGTTGGCGAGTTGATTGGGTAGATGTGGGAGGAGGGTGTTACAGAGTGGTATCAGAGCATGGTTGCGCTCTCCTTGGGCTGTGTGTTGATCATTATTTCATGTTGGTTGCATACATGTTCCTTATGCCTTTTGCATTTGCATGGTGTTGATAATGGTTGTAGTGATGTCTCCATGTGAAGGTTGAAGGTGTTGTTGTGGGGTATGTCTTCATGTGTGAATGGTTGATTATGCATGTATGGTATTGGTTATAATTATGCATGAGTAGTAGGGAAAACATGCCTTGTGAAGTCATTATATGCAATTTATTTCATCACAGTGATATTGGTTGTTATGATGTTGATGTGTTGGTTGAGATAGAATAGGAGATGCAGATCACCATAATGAGGTTGTAGCATTAGACTTTGGGATAAGAGTAGATTGTCATATAGGTATTGTATGTTTGGCATGCAAGTATGTAAGTTAAGGAATGTTATATGCATTAGGTTTATACACATTAGATTTATATACATGTATTTCGATGTTATGGTTACATACATAATAGATGATAGTTGATGATGGTCACATACATACATGTATTTCAGATAGTCATGAATGATAGTAGCTTGTGGTTTCATGCATTGCTCTTGTTGTTTTATGTTGGATAACTTGATGATTAGGCTTATTTCATTGAGATCTTGACGTTGTAATTTGGATTGGTCATATGTGTGATGGTTATGTTCATTGTGTTGAATATCTTGATGTTATATGTATTGTGCTAACTTGGTTTGACCTATGCAGATGGTTATGGTTGCGATATTCAAGTATGAGCCGACATATTGGTGATATGGTGTCATATTAATCTAGACTAATTGTACATATGTGATTGTTATGCATGAATGACAAATTCTTATGATCTTATGATGTGAACATGTTAGTTAGTTACTGTTATGGATATCATGATTTAGGTTTGAGTTGATATGTTGAGAATTTGTATCATGCTAACCTAGAATTGATTGTGCAGACAAGATAGCTTCCCCTGAAATACATTCAGGGATGAGGTTGCTTATGTAGTATATTTGGTGCTTCACTGTTTGATTCTATCATATATTTTATGTTTGAGTGTTTGATTATGTCATTTAGTTGATTTATTTAACATGGTATGTTTGCAAATTGGATTGAATGTTTGATGAGTTGCATAATACGAGTATGTGTTCCAGTGATCTTGTTTTAAGATGATTATACTAACACATATGTGTGGAGACAGTTGATATGTACTTGAGTGTAAGTAGGTGATAGTTACAACATTATGTCTAATGACTATGAATTGACTATGGACTATGACATGATTGTTAGTCTTGGTAAAGGTTGATTTCAAAATTAATATACACGTGGTCTTGATATTTGGAACATGGGGTTGACATGTGTGAGCAGTTGTAAGAAACATGCTTAGTATTAGCATGAGAAGGTAATAATTTATGCATTTATATAATTAACAGTTGTGTGATGTGACAGTACATAGTAAGCTTCGATTGCAACAAAGTAAAAAAAAGGTAAAAGAAAGGAAGTCTTCTTAACCTTGATATCGTTTGACATTATGTGGAATGTGTTATATTCACGGACATGTACTTGACAGGTATATTAGCCAATCTCTAGTTGTAGGTGGATCTGTCAAGGGAATTGGAGTCTCTTGAGAGATGGCGTGGATGTGTTCAGTTGCAAGCAATGTGCTTGGCACAACAAGGTAAGGTAACCAGTGTATTGTTATATTTATTTATGCACTAACAATTATGTGTTGATGGTAGTATGATGCAGGGGATTGCATGGCAAAGAGATTGCCACAAAATCTTGAAGAAGGCCCGAGTTGAGATTTCCTTGGGAACCATGGGGATCGAGTCATGGTGTTTGTTGCTAGTCTTGTGATTTTGTTCTTTTGTTGCTTTGTTGTGCTTGATTGCGGTTTTGTTTGCGTCTTGTGCATGGCCATGCCACTTGGGTTGTGGTTTCGTTATTGGTTTCATGGTTTCCTTCTTGGTTGTTTCTTGTCTTGCATCTTAAGTTTTGAGTGTCTTGGGAATTGGTTGGGGAAGAGGAAAGTTGATGGAGCTCAAGGAGAGATATGTGGCACCTGAAAGGTAATGTAAGAACTCAGATGAAGCTATGTGCATAAGTAAGCGCAACGGAAGGTAAGACTATGAAAGTCAGATAGACTAGTTGGGTCCATTGTGGTAAAAATACGGTGGTAGTACCAACATGAGAAAGGTAACCAGTAAAGGTAAAGTAAATGGAACTGAGATGTTAGATGGCTTGACTAAGTTGGTAATGGTGGTTCTCAATGTTGTGCATGAATAAAGGAAGTTCTCTTAACCTTGATCTTGATATCTAGTATTTATGTTGTGATCATGATTGCTTTATGCTAATGATTATATGAATTTATGTATGTATGTACGTTGTTATCTAGAAAGGTCATCATGGATCATGATTATTAACGCTAACATTTATATGTATATATATGTATGTATCTGTCCATGTATCTATAACATTGTCTGATAGGGTCATCAGGAATCATCCTTGCGGAGGAATGATTGCTTACGTAAGAAAATGACATGAAGATGTTCCTGTTCTTATGAGGAATCAACTGGGAAGAGTAGTCATGACAAATATATGAGGTCATTATCATGTGGTTATGAGTTGATATTATGTGATTATATTATGTCTTTGTTATGGATAGGTTATACCGAGGGATGCATCAACGAAACTAAAGCAGTGTGGTGTATGTGATCCAAATGGATCCGAGAATTCTCTCTAATTCTTCATAAACTCTTTAAAAAATTGTGCCAAAGATCAAAATCTTTTAAAAAGATCAAAGTATTCACAAGAGGAACACCCTTAGCATGGCAGAGAAACACTATAGGGAGGCCAAAACCCGTGAAAACGGAGAAAATGGAGCTATCGAGGGTGGAACAACAAAAGACACAGTAGCTATTGGATCTGGTCGATCAACGGGCTAGATCCGATCGGCAGATCCCTATCGGTGGTGGCTATCGACGCATATCGGCGAAACCCACTTGAGAATTACGATGGCGAACAACGATATCAGCGCTTAACAGATATATATGGTGACGACGATTGGCAGAGTTAATATGAACCGTCGATTAAGCGTGTAGATCGATGGCCCGTATTACATCGCAAGATCACTATCGGGGGATTGCAGGAGCGCTTATAATGACCCGGGGGTATTGCGATGAGCAATTGCGATATCGCAATCGGAGCGACCCGATGAACCAGACTCGATGGGCAATTAGGTGATAACATATATATATTTTTAAGTTCGGTATGCGGGATTTTACAATGTTTTTATATGTTTTTGCAGTTTGGTTTGTTAAACGAAAAGCAAAGAGGGAAGATCTGATGCGATAAGCAACAACGACCAATAGGTGGACTCGATAGAGGAATGAATCATATTTAAGGAATTTTGAAGTCTGATATATCACGTTTTGGCAAATTTTCTCCATTTAAAATGCATTTTCCCTGTGTTTAATAGAGCGTGGATGTTTCAAGAGTTTCAGAGGCCCAAGGCACTCTGGTGTTACAGAATGGGTGGCCACCTCCTCTCCATGCATTAGGCAATGATTGTATAATGCTGGCAGAGGGATTCAAAGCGTGCAGAGGCCAGGGAGACTGAGAGCCGAGGATATGAAACGAACAGGTAGCACAGTTGGATTTAAAAGCCACAAACAGAGAGCATAATGGTGTTGGGTTGTGTTATATTCTTTCTAGGACTAACCTACGTAGTGAACAGGGGGTTTGAGGGGGGTGGGTAGCCCCCCTCTACGGGGTTCGGGGCAGCGCCTCGGAAATTTGTTTTTGGACCCTATATTAGGTTGGGCGAACCTACCTATGGATTTCGATCCATGGTTTTGGACGCGATGGTTTTTCAGTCCATGGTATTGGATGCTTCGGCATGTATAAATATGTATTGTAACATTGAAAGGAATATAAGGAAAAATCAACCTGGTAGTCTCGGTTTTGGCATCCAGTGGGAAATCTCTGTGTATATGTGTTTTATGTGTTATGCTCTCACATTTTATTTTTCCTGTGATTTAGAATTCGTATGCAGGTAATTACTGTACGAGGTTAAAACCTACATTTGGTATCAGAGTTGTTTTGGCTTCAAGGGGACGCCTTTGTTGCTGAGGGGTTTCGCTCGGGCCTGTGGTAGACCCTGTTCAGTGGGAGATCTGCGAGATCGATTCTGGTGGTGAAATAAGATGTCGAGCAGCGGAAAGATAGAGATTGAGAAGTTCAATGGTCAGAGTTTTGAGTTGTGGAAACTCAAGATGGAGGATCTGTTGGTGGATAAAGATCAGTGGATCGCAGTAGATCCGGTACTAAACCAATGGGAGTGACCGATGAAGAATGGAAGAAGTTGGATCGGAAGGCAAAGAGCACAATACGATTGTGTGTCTCAGATTCAGTATTGTTGAATGTATCAGGGGAAGCTACGGCGAAGGCT
>APFE030617603.1:0-24466 GCA_000404065.3 Pinus taeda | reverse complement strand
TGTAGGTCAGCACCTACGTACTAGTATCTAAGCTAGTTCAAGAGCTAAAGGAAATCTTTGGAGCATTGTAGCAGGTAGTAGCCTGCGTACTAGTAAATGGATCAGCTAGTACAAGAGCAAAGGGGGTTGTAGCTCCCGTACTGGTATAAGGCTGCACCGGTACAAATTATTGTAAAAGAATTTTCTTATTAAAGAGAAGATTGAGATGACTTGCAGCAGGTGGTTTTCTCCCGCATTGGGTTTCCACCTTATATCATGGTGTTCATGTGTGTGCCTTATGTGTGATGATCTATTCTATGTTACTGCATCTGTTAACTGATAATATGGTTGATAATGTTCTAATGCACTCATTGAAGATCAATTAACTTAATCATAAGATGTTGTGGAAGTAGCATATATGAATCTGATTATGGAAATGAAAAAGTTTTATTAATGTGATAATACTGATTCACCCCCCCCTCTCAGTATTATTTCCAACAGTTTCCCCCTAGTGGGATTTCTCCCTGGTCTTGGACCAATCTGCTATCTCTTATGGTTGTGTTGTTGTCTTCTTTTTCATTGTATATATTGTTCTTTCTTCAATTACATTTGTGATTGATTATACTACTACTAATTGGATGCATTGTTAATGAAAAGATATATTGGGCTAAAGTAACTGATACAACATAGAACAATTATAGAATTTAACATGGAATCAGAGCTAAGGTGGAGGACAAGCCCAAGAGAAGACAAGCTTTGAAGTCCTCTCCTTCAAAAAGCAGATTGCTTATTCAAGGTCAAGATGTCATCCTCTACCTTCAAGGAGCATGAAAAGTTGGGTGATGCATCAAATTTTGTTGCATGGATAGTCAGATTGGGGATCATAGTTGACAACAATGATGTGTTGGAATACATCCAAGGAAGAATGCCCGAGCCTCCAGAAAATGCTTCCGCTTCCCTCAAGAACAATTACATGAAAGGTGAGTCCAAAGAAAAGAAAATTGTAGCTGATGGTTTACAAGATCATTTACTTATGTAGGGAATTTAAGAAAGTATAAAGATATGTATGACAAGATAGACAACATGTATGAAGTGAACAACTTGAATGAGATCATCACTCTGAAAGATCAACTCAAGGAAACTAAGATGAACAAAGGGGAAACTGTTCAATCCTACATTACGAGAATCTCTCGCCTTAGAGATCAATTGCAGAGAGTTGGAGAAAATAATGAAATGATGATTATGTTAAATAGTCATTAAGTTAAGTGAAAAGGCATGTCTAAAAGACATCCCGGGTCACGAAAGGACACATACCTAGGTATATATGCGGGTCCTCATTGTAACATCCTACATTACTTATACATTTTTATATATAATAAATTATTATTACAAATACTCTTGTGAATTTTTACATTCAAGCCAACAAGATATAAATTTTGTTGCTTTAGTGGTATCAGAGCCATGTGAGACTTTGAGCATTATTCGCTGCAAAATATAATCATGTGAGTCTTTGAATGTTGTTCGTCGCACAATATGCCATTAAGTTCATGTCTTGAATGCATTGAGCAATTTAGTAAAATTCAAGAAGCATTTCAGCATTTAGAAAATTCATGTGCAGAAGCTACAACATGTTTTAAGAAAAGTTATGCAGAAATCGATAATAAGGAAGATGATAGCAACAATGAAGAAACGAGACAAGAGGAAGCAAAAGAAGAAAACCATGATCCAGATAATGATGATGAAAAGAAAGTGAAAATGGCTAATTCTGATAATAGAGAAAAAATTGTGGATGCAGAGAGTACCAATAGAAGAAATGAATCCATAAATGATGAAGGGATTCAATGTATTCTTTTAGAGGTCATTCCATGAACAGGCTTGTTCTTGTTTCAAGCATGGAATATACACATGACTATGATAAGTCAGCAACCCCTCCTTTAGAAGATGATGAAACTTCAGTTTACAATGGCTATTGTCTCCCTCTAATAGATATTAGAAATATTGTTGATGCACCACCAACTTCTGCTCTGTATTTTTCTCCTAATAGAGATAAGATTTTATTTCTCAAACGTAGGGCTTTACCTCCATTATTAGAGTTTGCAAGACTAGAAGAAAATCTTGTTGGAATCCGTATTGATGGAAACTGTAATACAAGAAGCCATATGACATTTTACACTGGAATAGGGATCCATAAACTGATGGAAGATGACATTCTAGGACTAGAGATTGAAGTCTTTGGTTTCCCAAATGGTGCAAAGATCAATTTTATAAGTTGGTCACGAGATGGTCGACATCTATCTTTTACTATTCAATTTGATCAAGGGGATAATACAAGTAGTATGTTGAGTCTTTGGTCGTGGATGTAGAAACAGGTCCAACAAGGCCATTATTAACCACATTTGAAATCTATGCCAATACAAGTTTTGACAACTTTGTGTGGATTAATGAGTCGACACTAGTTTTGTGTACCATACCTTTATCTCTTGGAGAACCTCCAAACAATCCACTGATTCCATTGGGTCCAAAGATTCAATCTAATGAGGACAAAAATGTAGTGCAAGTGAGAACCTATAGAGATCTTTTGAAAGAAGAATATGATGCAAACCTCTTTGATTTTCTTTATTTTATTTATGGTTAGTATTATTTTTGGAAATAGGATTTTTTTTTTGAATAATAATTTATTTATTTATTTGAATATATATATATTTTATATATATATATTATATATATATTTATATATATATATTATATATATTATCTATTCGATTTAAGTCGTGATTCAAACATAGATTACGAGGGTCAAAGAGGTAAACCTTGGTCTCATGCACTACTTTTTGGGACTTGAGGTGTGGCAAAGACATGATGATATTTTCCTTTCACAAGGAAAATATGTTGTAAAGTTATTGGAAATATTTGGAATGAATGAATGTAAATCCATGGTTACACCGATGGATGTGAACTTCAAGAAGTTATGTGGAGATGCTAAAGAACCAGACTTAGAAAATCCATCCCAATATAAATAAGTGATTAGGGCTCTGAGGGAGGATTTTAGTGCTGAGAATGGTGAAGGAAACATGGGTTTCACATATCTTCGACTATTTTCTCTTCGTTGCACTGAGGCAAGGCTCTTCCACTAGTTCAGATCTAGATACATGGAGAGGCATCTACTCTATGAAGTATCTTGCTTGCGAAGACCGCACTCCTCTCCCACCGCTAATCGCAAAGGAAAGACTTCTGATTCGAGGCAAAGATTGTAAGAGTCTCACAAATATCTGTCTACATACGCTGAGGGGATCAGAGAATGTCCATCTACGGAGCTCATGGAGAAGCACATTTTTGTAGAGTACTTGGAATGCAAAAGAACCATTGTTTTAGCTGCAGCTACCTTCTTTCCCATCACCGCAACACCAGATCATCAGGAACCCGGATCTATAGTAGCTACAAAACAACAGGCTATTACAGATCAGATCAAAGTTTTCAAGTGACTCAAGCAACAATTTTTATTCC
Organism: Pinus taeda; assembly: GCA_000404065.3. Classification (NCBI taxonomy): domain Eukaryota; kingdom Viridiplantae; phylum Streptophyta; class Pinopsida; order Pinales; family Pinaceae; genus Pinus; species Pinus taeda. The sequence continues at coordinate 20,983 of APFE030617603.1, read as the reverse complement.
CACAAAGCACCATAGTGCTCTCTCCAGGCATAGATCTAGATCTAGGCCAGAGATCGTGGGAGATCCCGATCAGGTGATCTTAGGCACAATAAATCTATCGATCACAACATGGCACAATGAATCTCATGAATTTCAACAGAGAAGGAATTCCGACATCCACACTCACGCAAAATATGAATTGTTTTCTCCAAATTCAGAATCTAATCCACCAATTGAGGCACTACTAGACCAATGCAGGATCTCTGCAAATCGATCTATTCCTTTTTCTCTGCATCAATTATGGGATCACAGGCCTAGGGAAGCAATATGCACACAATGTCCTGGGAATGCCTTTTGTTCATGATAGTCGGAATTGCATTGCCTTAGGGATGCACATAACATTTGCCTATGGGAGTCACGAGATAGAGTAAATAAAGTCCTTCTCAACAAGCAACAAAGGCTAGCCGTGAACACTATCCAATAGTGAACAATTTAAAGTTGGATCTTGAAGATCCCATGTCAGATCCACCTGTAGGAGCGATGATCCATCTCTTTATCAGATCACTTGAAGGGAAAATTGTTTGTTTAAAGATTAGGTGTTGGGAGGGGATAAAAACTCTCGAACAAATGATTCAAGAAAACATGGGTATACCAGCTAGTCTTCAACTCTTGATTTATTCAGGAAAAGTATTGCAGGAGGAATACAAGCTTCAAGATTATAACATTGGACGTGACTCAACCATATTCCTTAATACAAGACTTCTAGGAGGATGTCCCGAGATGAGCTCTAAAGGACCAACTACTTTCAGAGATGCAGTCAAAGGGCAGATGAACCCTAAAAAACAATCAAAACAACGACCCACTACTCATGGTCCCTACATTGTGGAGCAGATGACCTCGGTGCCATTTTTGACAATTACTTTGCCTGAGGTAAATGAGAGCCATGATGAATTTATTTCTAGAGCTGTGATATGCAGATTCAATGTGTTCCGTCCCAAAACTGAAGCCCTACAACAATGGATTTTTTCCACATGGAAAAAACAATGTGACATCCATTTATGCTTAAAAGGTTTCTTCATTGTCAAGTTTGACACAATAAAAGATAAGGAATATGCTTTACATGAGGGACCATGATTTTAGGGTAATGCAGGTCTCTTCATGACTCCATGGTTTCTAGTATTTGATGAAAATACCATGGTGGTTTCCAAAATGCCAGTGTGGGTGAGGTTACATAACCTACCTTTGCATTTTTGGCACCATAAAGTATTAGCAGGCATTGGGAATGCCCTTGGGAAATTTTTAAAAGTAGATGCAGATCACCTCACTAAGGATATCTTCACCTTTTCCAGAATTTGTGGGCAGGTAGACCTTATTAAACCCTTACCAGACCACATTATGTTCTATCACAACAATCAACAGTGGTCCCAACCCCTTGGCTATGAGAATACTGCCTTCATATGCCGTATATGTCTTCAAACTAGTCATCTTCAAAGTGCCTGCCCACAAAACAAAACAAAAAAGAAAAAAGAGATAACCACAAAGGCCAAAAGGATGGTAGTTTTCTAACACACAGGCAGCTGAAACAGAAGAAGAAGAAACCACAAATAATACCACAAATAACAAATCTCATATTTCCCAGTACACCACATAGAAGGACATGTCAGAACTCAACTCAATAATAGTTCCAATACCTACTGAACAACAACAATAGATTGTGATGACTACCTCCGATAAAGAAGCAATTGATACCAAATGAATTCATGCACCAGATGGCTCAAACTAGACAAAGAAATCCTAACAAATAATTGATACAAAACAAATTCATGCACTAGATGGCTCGAACTCAGACAAAGAAATCTTAACAAATATAAATGAGTCTCAAAAGACCATTGTGTCATCCACACCCAACTCTAGCGGTTGGTGAAAAGTGGAAAAAAATAAAGGTAGGAAAGAGTAGAATAGGGTAACTCTCTTATGAGTTTCTTATTGATCTTGGTTAAAAGATCTGTTATTATGCATATGCTTTGAGCATCTACTACATGTAATTTTGTGCACTTCATTCTGAATAAAATTACGATTTTTTCCTTGGGAAAAAACACTGATTGAGGCTTTGATGTTCCTTGTGAACACCCGTCCAGACATATGCTATGCAGTAAACACATTGAGTCAATTCATGACCAAGCCCCTCCACGTACATTGGATAGCTGCTAGACACATATTGAGATATTTGCAGGGGTCAATCACACTTGGCCTAAGATATTCTATTGGAAATGTTCAACTTCATGGATACATTGATGTTGATTTGGTTAGAAACATTATCGACATAAGAGTACAGATGGATGCTACTTTAGCGTTGGATTTGCCATGATATCCTGGATGAGCATGAAACAAAAGTCTGTAGCATTAAGCACAATCGAAGCAGAATACATTGTTGCTAGCATGGCTAGCTGCAAAGCAGTCTGGTTGAGAAAGCTCTTTGGAGAGCTACTTGAGAAGGTCCTGGATACTACAGTGATATACTGTGACAACAAGAATGGGATCCGTTTATTAGAAAATCCCATGTTTCATGACAAGTCCAAGCATATTGAGATTTGATTTCACTTCATTCGAGACATGGTACAAAGAGGAGTTGTCAAGCTCCATCACATATCGACAGATGAACATATTGCTAACATTCTCACCAAAGCATTACCAAAAGGAAAGTTCTTGGTCTTCAGAGAGCAACTTGGATTGATGGATGTGGCCCAGATAAGGGGCAGCACTGATTGAGAACATTGAGCCAACTCTTCCCCTCTGTTTGAGCTCCTAGGGTGAGGAATTGATGGAAAAGGGATCCTGGGGTTGAGGGAACTCTCGAAGATAGGGCACTCCCCTATTTATTACCCATAGGGTTGAGAGTTTTACTCCCCTGTCTAGTCTTTGCAGAGTATACCCCTGTTGGCGTCATACCCACAAGCAGGGCTTGTTGGGAATTTTACTCCTCATCTGGCCAATGAGTTGAGAGTGTGCTTGGGGTGTACAACCCAAGATGATTATGATGCAAGTGTTCTACCACATGACTATTAAGGGTCATTGCTGGGAAGATCGATAGGCAATAGGATTACATGTTGAGGGTAAACATCCCTGTTGAAATGTCGGGTCAAGGGTAAAGCTCCCCGATGAGATTCCTGGGTTGAGGGTTCACTCCCTTGACTGATGAGTTATCCTATTGCTAGACAAGGGTGGAAGCTATTGCTCCTTGATTCTTCTTCTAGATCCAAGAAAGTTTCAACAGATAGAGTTGAGCAGAGACAGTCTTGACAAGTTGATCCACTGACATATATTGAAAGGTAGAATTCTTCCTAGTTGAGAGGGAGTGTGAATTTTTGTAACTAGGGTCAAACTCCACATTGGAAAACTCAAATGACCAAGATGATGTGTGCATTAAATTCCTCTTTTTGAGAGGACCAAGATCGACCTAAAAATCACCTCATTTGGTTAAACAATTAAGTTTTGAATTATTTTATTCATGCATACATTATGGAATGGGCCGACCCTAACCACATGGGTAACTACTTGGGTCAATCTTAACCCCAAGTTAGACCTCAGGAAAGCCTATAAAAGGAAGCGACCTCAAGGTCATTTCAACACACTTGATCAAGGCAAGATTCTATTCTTCTATTTTGTTTTGGCTCGCATAGGTTCATCAGAAGGAGTTCCAACAGGGTTCGAAATCATAGGTGAAAGGTTCGCTCTAGGTTAGGTTTTTCTGGATCTTGGTCACTATTTTAGAACAACTTTTTTTTGTCCATGGTCGCAGGCATAAAATAGGCAAGAGAACAACTCTAGCGCTTTGGTCGCTTGGAGACAGTTAAGTGGGAACGACTCGACCCTGGGTTCAAAGGTAGATCGGAAGGTTCCGGTCCCCGGACACTTGCACAGAGTAGCCTTGGGAACGTCCCTGGAATCTTGGTCGCATGCACAACAACAGTAAGGTATCAACTTTGGGTTTTAGTTTTGCAGTTCCATAGTCGCTCGCATCAAGACCTCCTGAGAGTAACCTTGCTGTCATAGTCGCTCACATACAGTGACAGAGAGAGCGACCAAGGAGTTTCAGTCGCATAGTGAGTCGTGAAGACGGAGACCATAATTCAGATATAAGATTTGACATCTTGGCTTCAGTTAACTTCAATGATCTGGTAGATCCGGATTTCTATCTACTATTACACAAATCTGTAGATCTGATTTGTTATTATCTATTGCAATTACATGTATTGGGCTCATTCTACTCTCTACTGAAATATTTTTATGACGATCTACTAAAGAAGAAGATATGAAAGCATTTCCCCCTAGTGGGGTTTTTCCCTGGTCATGGACCAATCTGTTGTGTCTTAGATGGTTGTGTTGTTGTCTTCTTTGTCACTGCATATATTGTTCTTTCTTCGGTTACATTTATGATTGATTATACTGCTAATAATTAGATGCATTGTTAATGAAAAGATGTATTAGGCCAAAGTAACTGATACAACATAGAACAATCAGAAACTTTAACACCATGGAGATTATTAATCGTAAATAGACTTTGTTACAATACCACGGCTTATCAACACCACATGCCCAACAAACCATAACTCATTTCATATGACAATTGTTCATATGACATTTTTTTTAATTAATCAATTTAATTAAAAGGGCATCACTAATTTATTTTTTGTAAATTGATTTGTATTACCTTATAATATCCAATTACATTTATTTTTTCATCAATTATAAGCACAATACACAACAATACATTCACTACCTCTCTGATCTGACTATGTATCCCTTATAGTACTTCTATCTTGGGAATAAGCATGGATCCCTAAGGATCCTTTTTTCCTTTTTCCTTGCATACACCTATCCACCTTGATGAATTGTCAGGAGCAAATGTAGATGATTAAATCATAGTATTTTCTTGAGATAACTCTAGTTTCGGGGGTCTACATTTGTAATTTCTTTCTTGTCACTATTAGAGTGATCTGATTCATGGAAGGAATTGTGGCCACTTATTGTTGAAGATAAAACCATAGTTGTCTCTCTTGGAACTTCATTTGAGGGGTGTACTCGAGCGTCCCAATATCTAGGTGCATCAAGTGAAGATGAAAATTAGGGAGTCAAACACAAACATGAGAGGCAAAAGCTAGCATAATTAGGGGGTTAAAATCTACAAACCATGGTTGAATGGAAAGCCCATATCAACCCGAAAACCATGGTCCAGGATCAACAACCCCTTGTCGATCCCTCAAATCCTTGAAATATACCATAAAGTAACTTTTAAAGTAGAAGAACGAATATGTGTTTGTAGACCAGGTCTTAGATACCCAATCCCGAAGCGCATATGCTAAAGGATAGAATCCATTGAATCGACAAATAAGATCATGCTCCATGTAGTCAGTGCTAAGAGAGTCAGATTTTCATTTGGCACATCGATAGATGGGAATTTGTCAATCTGATCCACAATGAAGGCTATCCCTGAGAGCTCTTTAGGGGGCTGGTGCACGATCCCTGGATTTAGGACTTATTTAAAAGATCTGGGCTACGAGGAAGAGGGAACACCCCTTTCTTGAGCTCCACCTCGCAATCTAGAAACTAGATTTATTATCACATCCTTTACTACACCGTGATCACTTAGCATATTCCTGTCTTGAAGTTGTCATCCCTCATAAAGGAGTTGCGTGAAGGTAGAGGGGATTCTAATCCGTTCTTGAGTCCTGGTTGCAAGGGAGGAAACCAAATCAACATCTCACACCTTGATGCAAAGATTCCCACTAGATAAAGGTATAACAAATACCAGAAATTGTAAGAGCTCCGGAATTGCAATTCCCTGGTTCACCAAATTTGGATGTAGATTGGGTTTTTGCAGACCCACCTATGGATGTAGGATTCGTGGGTCTAGCACAGGAGCCACTGCCATGATTAAAACCTTGGTTATTCCATTAAAGAAATTGTGGCTAATGACGATGGCGTAGTCTCTAGAGACCCTAGAATACTAACCCCGACCGTCGACATTTTGTTCAATGTGAGCATTGAAATATCTATTGGAGACAGTGAAGCTTGAGAGGTGATCAACGATGTTCTTGGCATCATACATGTCCTCATAGAAATTGATCATGGCGTCATACATGTGGTCTTGCGTGTGTCTTTGTTGACATCGACTTGGATTTGCTTCATGGCTCATATTTGTCGAATATGTCATAGACTTCGTCTGACATCATATTAAATGACATGTTTAACATATACACAACCCTATTCACCTTTGACAGTGGCCATGTAATGTCCTTTCTCAAGCTTATATTCAGGCCAAAAAAATACTAAAATTTATTAGCCTACGGGGGGCAACTCAATTGGAAATCGCCTTGTTATGAAGTATGATGTAAACCATGAGATTTAATGTTCAAATCTCCATGGATCAAACCAACAAACAAAAAGTGCATAAATACTTTGGAGATAGATCTCAAACTTTGATTTGTGTATATTATTATGAATATTCTATAATATTTTGTGAAGATTAAATCTCTACCATCCATCTAATAATTATCGATAATTAAATTAAAATTCTAAAAGCTCTATTTCAAAATAAAGACATCTAAAAACATAATTAAATAAAAAAATAAAAAATTCTATTCCAAAATAAATGCACTCCTCATAAAACAATTCAATACTACGAAATATCATTTGAATAAGTTAATAGAATACATTGACATTACAAAATAGATCATAAACCAAAGTAAAACTCAAAGCATGGAATATACTATGGAATACTATGGATAAGTATAAAAAATTAGCGTTGATACTTTGCACAGTGCTTATAATAAATAGGTGCACTTGGTTATGTTTGTTCTATTGCATGTGGCCATAAAGCAAATACTAAATAGAGCATGAAACTGCACACAATTTCTTTTAACAATCTGGTCAAAATGAAAGCATTTGCATCCATTAATCTTAAGAAAAAATGCCTTTATTGAGCAGTGAACTTTGGTTTGTCAAAACTTAAGACTAACTAGGAGCAACAGACATGCTGTTAGATCTATGAGATTAAGAAGTTGCGAAATATTTTTAGGTGGCAATGGAACTTGTAGGTTTGGGTGAAGTGGTTCAAAACAATCTGGTCAAAATGAGAGCATTTGCATGCATTTAAGCTTCAGAAAAATTTCCTTTATTAAGAGTAATGAGATCATTGAGCAGTAAACTTTGGTTTGTCAAAACATAAGACTAAATAGGAGGAACAGACACGCTGTTAGATCTATGAGATTCAGGAACCTGAAGTTGCAAAATATTTTTAGGTGGCATTGCAACTTGTAGTTTTTGCTGAAGTGGAGTCAAAACTCAAGACATGGCCATGCCATTTCAGTGTTGTCCTCTGAGACATACTGATGCAGGAGCATCCAGCTCAGGGTAAAAAGGAAGACAAGTGTTTGTCTTACAGGTTATAGGTTGGTTGGTTGACAGGTCATAGCACCCGAGTTCATTTTATATTTTCTAAGAATTTTTATCATTTAGGGCCCATTAGTCGTTTACATTTTCTAATTTCATTTTCATTTTTCTTTCAAGTTAATATTTAGGAATTAGTTTGATAAATTAGAAGAACAATTGAGAATGTAACTAAAACTAACTGTTGGCAGTTTCACAAACTGTTTCATACAGTAGTACAAAATAAGAAAGGAAACATTTTGTAAGGGTTGATTTTTCCATCATAAACAAAGAAGCATAATATATACAAAGATTGACAATTTCTGAGTCCATCTGTAATTTATTAAAATTTCTTTCTATGTACATTTACAATTGATTAACAACATAGACAGGCAGCAAGTCTTCTCAGGCATCACAGGAACAACAAGATCCAAAATAGAGGGGCACAACCGCATACAAGACACGAGCAAGACAATTACTAAAGAGTAGCATACTAGTATCTACAACCAATGCAATTACCATTTACAACAACTAACGAAATTCAATGAGCAACCAGGGAGGGTTCAAGAGGAATAGTGAATTCTCATACAAGACATAACAACAACCAACATATACCAGGTATTTCCTCAAAAGAAGTCATCAACTATAAATTCTTTCCATTACAAATATAAACAAGTGTAGCGAAACATAAAAATTACAGTCCAGAGAACAGTTGCATTTTTATTACAAAATCATAATTGCTGGACGGAGGAACCAAGCTCCCCTCGAAACTAAAGAATCACACAGGGGGTGAAAAACCCTCATCGAGAACCCCGAACTGGATCCTTATGGAGGAGATGAAAGTGATGAGGAAGCTGCAACAATAACAAATGGATTAGATGACGAAGGACCAGAGATCAGGTTGTTGAAATCAGTCTTGGTAGCAAATAGTAAGCCCAAGCAAGAGATTTCTAGTTATGATGGAAGTTTGTCAGCAAAGGTACTGTTGGATTGGCTTAGTGAGCTAAATAAATACTTTAAGTATGAAGATATCAGCGAAGATAAGAGAGTGAAGTTCCCTGCCACCAAATTAAAAGGGCATGTAGCCTTATGGTGGGATAGTGTACAGGCGGAAAGGAAGAGGTTGAACAAGCAACCAATCAAGAAGTGGACTAGGATCGAAGCTAAGTTGAAGGGAAAATTGCTGCCCAAAGATTATCAGATTGCCATGTACCGACAAGTACAAAATTTGAAACAGAAAGGAATGACAGTGAAAGAATACACGGAGGAATTCTACCGGATGAACCCGAGGGCAGGTTATGTGGAGGACACTCTAGAGAAAACAGTGAGATTCGTAAATGGTTTGAGATTGGATATATTAGATGAAATAAGCATTCTTTTGCCCATAACTATAGATGAGGCTTGTCAAAGTGCCTTGAAGGAAGAAGAGAAGATAAACAGAAAACAGAATGCTAGAAGAGGAGGAGGATCTGGCAGAGGAAGAGGACGAGTTTTTGGTCGAGGCAAAGCTTCTAACCCCAATGATGAAGGCAACAGCTCGAAAACTTCAGGGACAACGGAGAAGGATGGTAACACAAGAGGGGGAAGGCCATACCAGCATGGAAGAGGTAGTGGCCGAGGCAGAGGAGCTGTCGTATAGTGTTACAAGTGCCATAAGCGGGGGCACAAGTCCTATGAGTGTCTTGAAGGAGAGCAACCTGGGACAAGGGGAACATATATTGCACAAACAGATGAAGCAGAGGCATCACCCCAAGAGGTAGACTATGTACCAGAAACAGGGGAGGCCTTGATTTTAAATAACGTACTACTGATACCAGCGAAGGAGACAGTTGACCCAACTCGAAGGAAGGCATTATTCCGAACAGTTTGCAAGTCGCACGGAAAATGTTGCAAGCTGATTATCGACAGTGGGAGCACGAACAATCTAGTCGCCATAGAGATGGTGGAGAAGTTGGGCTTGAAGAGGCTGAAGCATCCCACACCTTATAAGGTATCATGGTTGCAGAAAGGGCATCAACTGTTGGTTGATGAACAATGTGAGGTTGAGTTCCACATTGGCAAGTACAAAGATAAAGTTATTTGTGATATAATGCCAATGGACGTGTGTCACATACTGCTAGGGAGACCATGGTAGTATTACAGGAAGGTAGTGCATGATGGAAAGACAAACTGTTACATGTTTGTTAAGGATGGGATTAAGCACACGCTTGTACCTATCAAGGAGGAAGAAACGACAAAAACGAGTGGAGTAAAAGCGTTACTGGTGGGAGGAAAGGAATTCTTAAAGCAGATCGAAGACAACGAAGTAAATTACGTTGTAGTAAGGAGGCCAAAGAAAATGTTACTACACTGAAATTTCAGATTTATTGGAAGAAATTCAGGAGATGTTGCAGGAGTTTAATGACATCATAGTGGATGATCTACCAGATAAACTGCCTCCTAAGAGGAGTATTAGTCATCACATTGACTTTATACCTGGAGCAAGTCTACCGAACAAGGAAACATACTGGATGAGCCCCAAAGATAACGAGGAGATCATAGAACATGTGCAGGAATTGTTGGATAAAGGGCTGATAAGGGAGAGTTTGAGCCCCTGTGCAGTTCCAACAGTTCTCGCTCCCAAGAAAGGAGGAGAATGGAAAATGTGCACGGATTCGAGGGCCATCAACAAGATTACCATCATGTACAAGTTTACATTGCCACGAATGGACTATATGATGGACTTCCTGAGCGGGGCAGCATACTTCTCGAAGATTGATTTGAAGAGCGGTTACCACCAAATCTGGATCAAGGAAGGGGATGAATGGAAAACATCATTCAAGACTAATGAAGGGCTGTATGAGTGGCTGGTAATGCCATTTGGATTAAGTAATGCCCCTAGTACCTTTATGCAACTGATGAACGAAATGTTGAAAGAGTTCATTGGAAAGTTTGTGATAATGTATCTTGATGATATATTAATTTTCAGCAAGACTAAGGAGGAACACTTTCGACATGTTCGAAGTGTGTTGGAGAAATTGCAGCAGAATAAGCTGCTAATAAATCTAAAAAAATGTACTTTTTTCAAAGAGAACTGGTTTATCTAGGTTTTGTGATTGCAGAGAACGAGTTGAAGATGGACCCAGAAAAAGTTGTAGCTATTATTAGCTGGCCATCTCCAAAGAGCCTATTTGAGGTTCGTAGTTTTCATGGGTTGGCAACTTTTTATCATAAATTTATTAGAGATTTTAGTGGAATCTGCGCGCCTATGTTGGATACTATTAAGAAGGCGAGTCAGCCTTTCCGTTGGACTGAAGCAGCAAAGAGGAGCTTCCAGTTATTGAAGAAAAAAATCACTGAGAGGCCAATCCTAAGATTGCTTGATTTTAATAAGCTCTTCCAAGTCCGTTGTGATGTAAGCGGTACGAACATTGGAGTTGTACTTAGCCAAGAAGACAAACCTGTTGCGTTTTTAAGTGAGAAGTTGAATGAGAGTAGGTAGAAGTACTCATCTTATGACAAATAATTCTATGTTATCTTCTAAGCACTTAAGCATTGGAGACATTATCTGTTAGGAAGTGAGTTTGTTTTATTTTCTGATAACTCTACACTGCAATATGTGATGCAATAAAATAAGCTTAATCACAAGCATGCTAAGTGGGTCAAATATTTACAGAGTTTCACTTTTGTGTTGAAACACATTAGCGGGCAGGCCAACAAGGTGGTAGAAGCGTTGAGTAGAAGAGCTTTGCTCTTACAGGAGAGTACGATATAAGTGTTGGGCTTTGAGCATTTGAAAGACTTGTATCAGATCGACGCGGATTTCAAAGAGGCTTATGAAGCCTGTCAGAATCCTTTGCTGAGAAACAATAGTCCATGGTTGGACTATAATTTATAGGAGAAGCTATTGTTTAAAGGGGGACAATTATGCATTCCTGCTTGTTCGATGAGAGAGAATATCATTCGGGAGAAGCACATCGGAGGTCTAGCCAGGCATTTCGGCATAGAAAAAACATTAGAACAGCTAGGACACTTTTATCACTGGCCAAAGATGCGACAGGACGTGCAACGATATGTGACTAGGTGTAAAGTGTGCCAATTGGCGAAAGGACACAGCCAAAATGCATGACTCTACATGCCACTTCCTATTCCAAGTAGACCGTGGGACTCAATCAACTTAGATTTTGTCTTGGGTCTACCAAGGACACAACAAGGTTTCGACTTGGTGATGGTGGTAGTAGATCGGTTTTCGAAAATGGCGCATTTCATTCCTTGTCAAAAAACCAGTGATGTCACCCATGTAGCACTTTTGTTTTTCACGGAAATCGTTAGGTTGCACGACTTACCAAGGTCCATTATCTCGGACAGGGATGTGAAATTTACAGGGCACTTTTGGCGCACCCTGTGGAAGAAGTTGGACACTCAGTTGAGTTTCAGCTCCGCATATCACCCACAAACTGATGGGCAAACGGAGGTGGTGAATAGGAGCTTGGGAAACCTGCTACGAAGTTTGATTGGAGAGAACTCACGGATGTGGGATCGTGTGCTTGCTCAGGCGAAATTCGCTTATAACGATTCACAAAATCGCAACACGGGTTACAGTCCTCTTCAAATTTTGTATGACATGCATCCTTGCGGAGTGCATGAACTACGAGATCTAGGAAAATTAGAAAGGAGTGCTGATGGGGAAGATTTCGCCAAGGCAATGAACGACTACACAAGCAGGTAAAGTCAAAATTACAGGAGAACAGTCAAAGATATAAGCAACATGCAGATTTAAAGGGCGAGAAGTACAATTTAATGTAGGGGACGAAGTCCTTGTGCATTTATGCAAAGAACAATTTCCTAAGGGCGAATATAACAAGCTGAAAATTGAAATACAAGAAGATTGGCCCCTGCAAAATTCTTCACAAATTCTCTGCCAATGCCTATGAATTATAGCTGCCACCAGGGATAGGCATATTTCCCATCTTCAATGTGGCAGATCTGTTCCCATGTACTGCCAGGCCTGAAGACGACAGTGCAGCACGACGAGAACGGGACACCCAGATTGAGAATGGTTCTTGGATGAGGCAAATGCCTACGGTTCAGCCCCTTGAGATCGAGAGAATTCTCGACACACAGGTGGCCAAATGCACTCGCAGGAAAGAGTACCTTCAGTACCTTGTCAAGTGGAAGAATCGTCCCATTGAGGATAGTTCGTGGCTTGACGCGGCAAAGATACAACGCGCAGGATATTCTGTTGAGGAACTAATGGAACGGAGCCCTGGCTTTTTGTTACCCCAAGAGCCTGATGCAGGAGCATCCAGCTCAGGGTAAACAGGAAGACACGTGTTTGTCTTACAGGTTACAGGTTGGTTGGTTGACAGGTCATAACACCCAGGTTCATTTTATTTTTTCTAAGAATTTTTATCATTTAGGGCCCAATAGTCGTTTACATCTTCTAATTTCATTTTCATTTTTCTTTCAAGTTAATATTAAGGAATTAGTTTGATAAATTAGAAGAACAATTGAGAATGTAGCTAAAACTAACTGTTGGCAGTTTCACAAACTGTTTCATACAGTAGTACAAAATAGGAAAGGAAACATTCTGTAAGGGTTGATTTTTCCATCATAAACAGAGAAGCATAATATATACAAAGACTGACAATTTCTAAGTCCATCTGTAATTTAGTAAAATTTCTTTCTATGCACATTTACAATTGATTAACAACACAGACAAGTAGCAAGTCTTCTCAGGCATCACAGGAACAACAAGATCCAAAATAGAGGGGCGCAACCGTATACAAGACACGAGCGAGACAATTACTAAAGAGCAGCATACTAGTATCTACAACGAATGCAATTACCATTTACAACAACTAACAAAATTCAGTGAGCAACCAGGGAGGGTTCAAGAGGAATAGCGAATTCTCATACAAGACACAACAACAACTAGCATATACCAGGTATTTCCTCAAAACAAGTCATCAACTGTAAATTATTTCCATTACAAATATAAACAAGTGTAGCAAAACATAAAAATTACAGCCCAGAGAAAAATTGCATTTTTATTACAAAATTATAATTGCTGGATGGAGGGACCAAGTTCCCCTCGAAACTGAAGAATCACACAGGGGGTGAAAAACCCTCGTCGATAACCCTGAACTGGAACAAATGCACAGAGAACAATGACTATGGAAGAGACCAAACTGCGTTCACTAGCAGTGAGATGCTACAACCAAAAAGAGAGCGGACTAATAAGCCAAAAAAAGCCACCAGATGGCGAACAAAGCCCATGGCTCAAAACCCCTAAACCCTAAGAACATTGCTACAAGAAAGAGGAGCAAAACCCTTAGTCAAGTAAAAAAATGAGTGTAGAACTGAAGCATGGAGCCATAGCTTACCTGAACGAGACCGAGAACAGTTGAAGCCGATGGTGAAACCCCAAGTTGGCCGCGACTTGGTAAGAGAACACTGAGACTAGACAAGTGAATAACAAAAAGACATCTAAAGACAACAAGAAAACATGCATAGATAGCAAATGAAGAACCCAAATTCAAAAACCCTTCTAACAGTGAAGCATCACCTCTGCGCAACGACGGAGTCCAGCAGAAACCCCACAAAGACATTGCAACCGTAACAAATTACAACCACAGCGAAACAGTCTCACACAAAGAGACAGAGCACAGCTCATAGACCGGACAAGCACTGAGAAAGAGGCCGAGGCCTGAAACTTCATTACAGGTGAGAACACACAACAAAGAGCTAAAACAACAAACAAACTGGAGCCAAATGAAATGAACTGGAAGATTAGGGCAAACACGATTGTCAAGGCGGAGGGAGCGCATACCAAGGCCGGGACACTTGTCTCGTAGTTGTTTAACCATAGTACCATTCATTAAAACTAATCACAAAAATATCTCCGCCCATGATTGTTATCACACTATAATTGCAATCGAAACAACAATCAACCACTAATCTATTGTCTATTTTATCATAATCATTAATCAAATCGATTATTTCATGTTACAAAACCTTTACTATTTAATTTAAAGGTTAAAGATTAGGGCCAGTCCCATCACATACAAAAAACATTTAAAATTGAATTTTCCTTTTAAGCGACAGACGAACATCTCTTCCTTCATTGTTTGTGCTAATGTATGATTTTACTTTGTGCTGTGCGAAATCAAAATGGTAATCACTAAAATACTAAAATAGAATACCCGGGTTTCACAAGTGAGATCTCAATTTTATAATGAAAACCATATTACTAATCATGTATTTGCATATATTTTGTAATTTGTTTATTTATATGATTAATTATGTTAAAAGTAGGTTTATTTTGGAATAATTATTAGGTGGATGGTATATATTTAATTTTATAGAATATCTTTAAAATGTTTTTAGTAGTAGCTAGATAGAAGGTTGAGATTTATTTGAAAATACCTGTCTTTTTTATTTTTCAATCTAATTTTAAAAAATGTCATGTTTACAAGTGTTATTGAATTCTTATTGTTTGTTATTATTTTCCTATGTTTTTTTGTTGCATTGTTTTTTAAATATATATTTTTTTTTAGTCTCAAGGAAAACAAATTTATTATTTTATTTATAAATATAATAAAATTACAATCTACATATCCCACATGGTATTCTTGTGGCTACTTGGCTCATATCATTCACTGAAAAATGTCCCTTTTCCAATATTTTTTTTTAATCTTCATTATGGATTTATTTCAATGACAACCATCTACATATGATGCAGATAAATAAGGAGTTGCCTTTAGTGCGACCTTTTGGACTTTCCAGTGCCGGAATCTGGTGGAAGAATTTGAGGTGAAATCTTGATTTGTGTTATTTAAACTAGTTTTTTTGACTGTATATATGGATTCAACACCCTGGAAAACCCCCAGGGCACTTCGATTGCACAAGATTACCCTTCAAGCTTGTGATTTCAATAAATTCTTGCCGGACTTTAGAGAAATTTCACTGTAAAAACCCACCGTAAAAGCTTCCAAAAAGTTGCACTAAAGACAACTCCGATAAATAATATGTTTCAACAAAACATAATATATTACATTACAAATAAAACACATGTTATTAAGTTGAACAAAAAATTGAAAAAACACTTTGCATATAAATCACTACTTACCTCATGTATTTGCCAAGATCATGTATAACTTGATTGGTTTTGTTATCAAAGTTGTTTGGGAGAGATAGAGGTAGAACATACTATAATAATAAAAATGAATCTTATTTGTTTAATCCAAACTAGACATTTTTTTTTTATTATAAAGATGCATACTAATATAGAAATATATATACCAAAACAATTATCTTAATGAAGGTATGCCAATCATGTGCTTTTACCCCACCAAATTCATCTTTTTTGTTAAGATATTATGTATGTTTGAAGAAATCCATGTGGGAAACTTAATTCTTTGAATGACCTTTTTTACATCATCGCTTTGCTTCTTTGTTAATAACCATGGAACGTTATTTTGGTCTCCATTGCTATTTGATCATATCCCACGTTGCATTGCATGATTGGCTTTCTAAATTTCATTACAAATTTTGACAATTTTTTCTTTATCCCTCCTAGAATCTATGATTCACCATAACATTTTTGTCACATTCTTCCCAATATGCATTGTATCAAACAAATGAGTTATTCTTAAGTCCTCATAATAGGGCAACCTCATGAATTGAGTGAGACAACCTTTCATTCCTCGTTGAAGCCCATTATTAATACCTTCATGACCTTGATGAAGCATAGAAGAAATCACAACAATAATTATCAAATACGGTAAAATAAATTCAATAAAAATAAAATTGCAAAACATTACATGTAAGATACATAAAAAAATTGGATACATTGACGATTTCTGTTATATTCCAACTTCCATAATTGAGGTGTCATTCTTTGTAGTTTTAATTTCGTATCTCATTTTCCATTGAAAAGATGCTTTTCAATAGTACAATGCCTATGGTTCATAGAGAGGAAGTGCCTATACTCATTAAACACCTCCTTTCCTAAACTCTTTGAATGACGAGATTGTTGATTTTTCAAACGCAGTAAAGATTAACACTTATTTTGAACATTGATAATAAATTTTGATGATTATATGTCTTCTTTTAGCATTTATAACTTCTTCATCAAGCAATTATACTTCAGCAATTCAACCATATAAGAATAAGAAAAAGTAGAGATACAATGCACAAAACCAACACAATGTTTACCTTGGGAAAACCCACTTGGGGCAAAAACCAAACAATTCTTTCCTTAGAGAATCAAATTCAACTAGATATATCAAAGTCAAAGCTATGGAAAATTTGACCAACAACAACATCCACCATGTGTCCAAGTTGACCCTTTTCATTCTGATGGCAATCACAAAGGAACAAAGAACATTGGCTTCCTCTTCCATAGAAAAGTTCACAGGATATGCAACCCTTTTTACATAGAGATAAACTTCATAAGCTCGACCCTTTTCCACAGAATCTCGACCTCCTTCAACAAAGATAGTTCACAAAGTCTCAACCTCTTTCCATAGAGATTTTCGGCCTCCTTTCACAGTGATGTTTCGACCTCCTTTCATAGTGATGTTTCGACCTCTTTGTACATAGATATACTTCAGGTCTTTGACACTCTTCCACACATACAAATCACAAAAATTTCAACCTTATTAGCACAAATATAGACCATAGAGAAGCTCAAATCCTTCAAGAAATATGCCATAGAGAAAAGCGAACCTTAACTTGTCTTCTATATCTTTGTTTTTCTCCTTGACTTCCTATTCATCGATATTGCGACAAAGGTGGAAATTTATTGATATTGCAATGACATGGAGATGACTCGTCGTAACACAGACGAACAAAAGGGGATTAGAGAAAAAAATGACATTATTCTTATAATTTTCCACGGTATGACCTATTTCAGTTATGCCATTGTACTATTATATCGAAATTTATTCCTATATGTAGTAGTGGGTAGACCAATCCATGAAAAAAAGAATGTAGCTTGACCTATTGTGGATCGAGATGGAGGGGATGAATTAATCCTTCCCACATTGATCTAAAAGAATAATCTCGAGGGAGCCATTTCGAAATTTATTCCTATATGTAGTAGTGGGTAGACCAATCCATGAAAAAAAGAATGTAGCTTGACCTATTGTGGATCGAGATGGAGGGGATGAATTAATCCTTCCCACATTGATCTAAAAGAATAATCTCGAGGGAGCGATTCATGCCATGATGAGCAAGAGCATTTGGACATTGGGTGGGGACCACTAATTGCTTGTAGATGGTAGAAATGCCACACAACACACTAAGTAGGTAAGTAGGGTTCATCAATAGAGTTATAGGGTGGTTTTTTTTTTTGAATTTGCATATCTCATTAATTAGATGCACCTTGTGTGCACTTGTATTCATGAAAATAAAGAGCATATAACATCATAGGTGTTTCTCGATGTCTTCTTATTCATGCACATGAGGGACCTCCATGTGATAACTACATGCATATGACCCTCACGAGCATACTAATATTAACCTTATTAATGTGAGCATTTACTATTTTATGAATTAAGTGATACTGCATGCTTGACAAATAAGTGCACAAGAAAAGACAAGAAATAAATAAGATTATGAAAATTAATTAGGGTAATTAGAAAAAAGTAGATGCAAGTGCATGAGGAATCAGTTGGTACATAACGCTCATGCATTTACAATAATAATAATATATTTCATTGTTTGAGAATTGTGTTGTATGTGAGTACTTGTATGAGGAAAGGGGAATGGAGGTTTAATTTCATTTTGATTCTTTTAAGCTAGAAGCTTGATATCAGAGATGAGAGATACTAAAAATGAAGATTCTGTTATATGGTGGCCTTAAGTATGTAGTGACGGGGATCAAAAATATCGTATGTGGTGGTGAGTGTTGAAGAAAGTGTAACTAGGTTCGGTATTTACAAATGCAATTTTGATCTTTGTACTTGTCAAGAAAAAGAAATATTTATTTTGTAATTTATAAGAATGAGTTTCTTGCTCATTTCATAGGTCTAGGAAAGTCAAAGAGTCAAATTCAGCTATAAGGAGCTCTTCTTGAGCCTATGTGTAATGTATACAAGTCTAGAATAGCCCTTCAAGACAAGCACAAGATGAAGTTTGCAAGCTAAATGATGAAGGAGAACAATCGTGTCGGCCTCAATACATATATAACTGTCAAGTCGGCTCATAAAAGGTGACACTTGTTCAATGGACATGTCAGCTTATTTATGGAGACATAAAAACTATAAATAGGCATGTAGGGTCACCACATAAAGACATATTTTCGGACATCCTGTAACTTCGAATAAGGAGCAGATATATCTTCACATTCCTCTCTGAAATCTCGAACACTCTGTAATCTCGGATGGGTGCAAGAGACACAGAATCTCGAACAAGTATCTTCGCATAAAAATAAGGGTGGACAACATCACTATAATCTCGGATGGGTCCCACTGAAATGGTTTCAATCTTCGCATAATAATGAGGGTCTCAAATACAAGAAGGGAACACTCTGTCTCCATATACTAGATAGTATCATGAAGGCCTCGGTGCAAGAATAAAATGCAGTCACAAGATCTCAACATATGGACACCTATGGTCTCGGTCATAATCCTAATGAAGAAACCTCGTTGACATCGTAGTGATCTCAGTAATAGTATAACAATGATCTAGTTCTCGGTGAAAGTGTAGCATTGGTGCAACAACGATGAAGATCTCGATGAAGGAGCAGCCATGGTGTAGCAATGGTGATCTCAATGAAGTAGTAGTGATGATGATGATCTTAGCAGAATAAGAGTGGTGTCTTGGTCTTGGAGTGGTCTAGTAGGTCAAGGGTCATGGTCTTGGTATTCAGCAATTTGAATCTCTATAAGAATAATTTCTTGCGGGTTTTCCTCTCCAAAAAGGATAGGTTTTGGCCCTGGCAAAAAGCCAACATCTTGTGTTCTTGTCTCTTTGTTCTAATAGTTATTTGATGAAGAAATTAATACACAAACTAATGATATCAAGAAAACGATTGTGTTAATAAGCTAAAATACCTCACAAATAGTTATCATGCTAAAGAAGAATCTCACTAACTATATTAGCCCTAGATTCTTTAACATGGTATCAGAGCTAAAGTTCTAAAAGGAAGGGCAAAAAAAAGGGACATTCAAGGACAAGGATCAGTGTCAAGAAGGGAAACAAAGCAAGGACAACCTTGACATTTCTCTACATATATCAGCCTCGAATATCACAGTATTGATGGCAATCACAATCACGATGTTTGCATTGTTCCAACTCATACTACGAAATCATGATCATAGTGACTTGACAAATAAACAAAAGGTAAAGCAAGTAAGCATCTAAAGTGCCTTTCCTTTCCTAGCAATGCTGTTTTGGCATATCCTGGCAATGAATGCTGGCTGTTTAAATTCATCACTAGTATCTGGGGTTTCTCTGTGCTATAATAATGTTCCTTGCTCAATATTCTAGTAATGTTTGATGGTGCAACTCGATGTTAAAAATATGATGCATAGTAATACACAGGAACCTCAATTCGATGCTAAAGAACAATAAATTGAAGGTTTCAATATCTTAGTACCACTTACAACTCAAAGGCATACCTCCATGAACAAATGACATACCAAGGAATGGCACAAGTATGTGTCAACAAAGTGTTGCACAATATCAGGAATAATCACATCATACACTACAGCGATATCACTTCAAGAAGAGAACACAATGCCACATCTCGAATGGGCATTATGACAGTACTCTCAAAGTTCTTGGTCTTGATATCATACCCTCATGGTCAAGAGATCAAGTAATCTTAACATAATATAAAAGCAACAATGCTTGGTACTGAACAATGTAAGAAAGTCTCAAGGGAAGTCTTGGAACTCAGTTGTACTAAGAAACTCAAGCAAGAATGTCATTGAAGGAGATCATTCAAGAAAGAATCAAGGTGAAGATTTCATCTTCATGTGCCAAGCAAGAATATTTCAAAATTACAATTCTGATTAAATGACTTCGTGTTTTCAAGATGATCAATATACTAGTTGGGTCATAAAATAGCTTGCATGAAAAAGGAGGATAGGTATAGCCCCCGGAAGATAAGTCATATGAAATCAGTCCTAAGTCCTCTCATCCCTATGTAGCAGGAGAGGTGACATAAAAGAGAGATGTGAAATGCTAGAAAATATACTCTCTGAAATGCAGTGAAGAAGGTCATATCACTTAGACCAGATTAAAGATGTCAAATAATGAAAGATATCTTTATAAGATCTCAATTGTGAGATCTGGGAAAGATAATAAAATAATCATCATTGTTCTAACAAATAGGCAAGGTAACAAATGTCCATGAACAAAAAGGTTACCTCATTCAACAATTTGTGTTAGAGAAAGATAAGTTGATGGCAAATGTAGTAAATGATAAAAGGACTCAAACATGTGCAGAAAGGAAAGGCAAGTTTGGTCCTTGTTGAAGCCCCGAAAATCGGGTCAACAACAAGGGGGATACCCACCCGGTCCGGACCTTGGTTGGCAGCTCCTTATCCGTTTGGTATAGCGGGTCCGACTGGGGATAACGGGA
>APFE030617593.1:0-14812 GCA_000404065.3 Pinus taeda | reverse complement strand
AACAAGAAAATATGAATAAGATGACGACTTCAAAAACTATCACATTTAGAAAATAATTTTTCACATTTCACACACTAAAAAATTAAAAGTCAAAAAATAGGTCTTTTAAAAAAAAGGTGTGATGCAGAATACTCACTTTTTAAAATCAGCATGAAAATCACTACCATTCTAAAACTTAATTTCATCCTTGAACATGAAAAAAAATTAAAGTTGCAAAAACCATGTTCTAAAAAAAACATGTGTATTCTGCATCACCACTTTTGAAATTCGGGTCATTTTTTTGCTATCTCTACGAAATGGGTAATAGTATCAGTTCCCGTTTCAAAGTTTACATTGTTAGTAGCATCAGTAGAGGTGAACACACTAGTGCGTGACAAGGGAAAGAGGAAGATTATCGATTGCATGGAGGAAGAGAAAAGCTACAGTTTTTGAGAAAATCCAGTTATGGAGAAAGCAACTTTTTCCATAGAGGAAAATAGGAAACAATGCGACAAGCAAAGCAAGAAAATGCAAAGAGAGAAATGAAGAATGGAGGAAACAGAGAAGGAGTTGCATGAGTTGAATGAGCAACTCTGAAAGGAACACGAGCTATGCAAATAGGAGAGGGAAATGTAGCAGAAATAGGTACAGCAGGGGGTCCAACATGTGCATATGGATGAAAACGCTCGTACAAGTAGTGGACTCATCAGAAAAGGTGGCATCAAGCAAACCAGGTGAACCATCATAGGAGCAGGACTTTGCTTAGGAGATAGAGTGAGCTCTTGAACAGATGGATACAAACATGGAGTAGCGGGAGTTAGAGAAGTACATTGACCTCATGTCTCACTACTAAAAGGTCGACCCACTAGCTTCACCGCATCTAGAAGATGAGCAAGTCCCAAGTGACCAAGGAGACACTAAGATCCTTAGAGATCAGCTAGAAGGAGAGATACACAACATCTCATTCGACGAGTCTCAACATAGAGTTGTGCAATCTCAAAGAGTGTCAACTTCGGAAGATAATACATATCCTACACAGTATGAGGAATGAGTGACCGTGTCAAACATGTGCAAACATCCAGCAACCTTGGACGATGCCACTAGAACATATGCCAAAACCACTAGCTGAAGTGTTTGCTTTCTGATAGATGGGAATGAGTGAATGGCTAAGGAGCTACATATGGCCAAGAAAGGAGGAGAGTTGGTGACAGTGTCCATCCAAGAAAAAATAATGAAGGTGATACTAGATGAATTATTTTCCCTTGACACAATGATGCGGGAGTTGTATTCCAAGTTTGGCACCATGCATAAGGCAGTCGTCCGTCTCAACGGATGGCAGATGTGATGTGCTAGAAGAGCATGTATCTTGTCGAACGTGCATGCTATTGTTGATTACATATAAACATGGATGATGAGATACAAGGGAGCCTCACTTCACTTTCCTAAGATGATGAATTACACTTAGTGATGCACTAAATGTGATAAAACAATGATGGGTATCGAACACTATTGAAAATGCACTCAAATGATAAATGTTCAAGTGACAACTAACTTGACTTAATGTATGCACTGTAACAAGTCAAATGAGGGCGTAGGTTACAACCGAAAATGCACTCGTACAATTAATTTTTTTTTATCTACAAGTCATAGAAAAAGTGTTGATGATGTTGATGTCATTATGCTTGAAGTGCTTGACTTGCAACGTCCTTAACTTGATGGCGTAAATTAGCTGTTGTGAAATGTTGTTGCAGAATATTACTTTTATCAAGTCGATGATGTGACACTTTGTGAGTATGAACTTAATTGATTATGTATTGTTGCTTCTTGATTGCTTGTAGTTTTGTTGATTACATAATCTTGAATGGAATTGACTATGTGCATGCAAGTCGTTCATGTGTTGTATGCTACATTTGTACCATATTGGAAACATTATCAAGAATTATGCGCCATCACAAACATACACATGGTGTACCTAAGATCCCCTTATTCAATTTCGGGTGAATCTAGGACACAATCACCACCAAAAAGATATGGTTTTTATTTAAGTATGGGAGTACATCAATCTTCACCTTCACAACATCGTGAATGAAATTTCTCCAACAATGAGAATGCCAAACTCATAACCCTTTGCAGCAACTTGTCTTCAAAAAATGACTCAACCTTCTAGAAATAAAAAATATCCACTTATCTCTCCAAATACAAAATACTTATAACTCCAAAATGACAAAATATACCCCTTATTTCTCCATTACAAATAAATGATTTTATACACTCCTTATCTCTCCTAAAGTCACTCATTTAAAAAATATACCTTATTTCCCACTACAAAAGTTTCACTTTAATACCTCTCTTTTAAACTTCAATTAAATTTTGTTATGGATTTTATAAAATCACTTTATAAAAAAGTGAGTTTACCTTTCAAATGTGAATATAAAAATTGTAAAGCACATCCCGTGATAGGCTTATGCATTTAATTGATTGAGAGATTGATTATGCACACTAAAAATAATTTATCTGCCTTCTTGGCAGCTTGCACAACCACGTAGCCTTCTATTTTCCTCATTCCACATGAACAACAAATTCGTCTTCTCCATAGCTAGGGCAATAATAGTAGAATTAAATACGTCCTCAATTCCCAAATTTTGGAAAAACACAGTTGTAGATTTATGCCTCGCTCACTATAATTCAAAGTATTTGCACCAGTATAAAGGAATCTAGCAATATTCCCCGTCTTCATCAATTATTGTTGTGGTGATAAATACCCATACCTAAAGAATGCAATATCTTCTTCAAGAGTGATCAAAGCATAAGTGTTCCTCAAAAGCCCTGTGATATCCTTCATAGAACTAGCAACAACCTTTGTCTCAGCCAAGAAGAAAGAATCTAACACTGCTTGTTCAAAGAAAGATCTCCCCAGGTCCCCTGCCAATTCATAGCTCCAGGCAAAAGCAACTGTTGTCATTGTGCCTTGAGAAACACGTTGAGATATTTCTCTTGCCAAACGTTCCAATAAATCGCGCTCCCTCAAATGGAATATATAAAATTGGAACTCAATATTTTGCAATGTAGATGAATCAAGTATTGTTGTTGCATGAGTACATTGTTGTCTCCTTCAAATGTCGATTGCACATCATATTCACCTTTCAGGTGACCTATATGGTTTTCTGTTTTGAGACATACTGTAAGAGTTTCACAAAAATAGGATCCAAATCATATCACTTAATTAAATTTGTAGATATGGAAAATGAAAATATTGAGATACCTTACTAAAACAAAAACTCTATTTAGACCATAAAAAAATAAAAAAATAAAAAAATTACTAAACTCAAAAATAATTCAGTAAGAAAGTCTGAACTATGAAGCCACCCGATATTCGTTAGTTTACAGCCAACTCTATCCCTTCATGGGCCTCCAAAATTATACATCTGGGATTATCCATTATGTTCTGGGTTGTGGCCGAGCACAATATACTATTACAGATGAGAAGATCCCCATCAGAATGCAATGAGTAAAGCCCTGAGCTTCAAGACCATTCCAGCTTCGGGTTCTTTGCGGTTTCCTAAGAGAATCGCCATTGTTGGTGACATTGGTCTAACTTACAATATGACATCTAACATTGATCACGTTCATAGTAACTGACCAAATGAAGGAAGAAGGATATCAGTGAGACTTTTGGAAGACAATCTGAGGTGGAAGATGGATGAGATGCCTAGTGTGTGCAGATCTGAACTTTAACCCATTGTAGATTCGCTTACTGGTTACAAAATTTCATGACTAACCATGTGACATTGCATCAAATCGATGCTCTACACGCTTCCCAGCTAGCCCTCGACTAATCTCACCGTTGCTCTGATGTTGTCTGTGCAAGAAATCCTTTAAGCTGAACTTGAGAGAGACAAGGAGAGGGCAACACTTTTACAAAACTTCTTAATATTGCTATGCAAATTTATATGCAGATTGTACGACTTCATACAATGCTCAATTCATTCTTTAAAAACCTCACATACACCCAGAATCACCGTAAGCTATGATACCACATGAAGAAGAATCAAAAAGCCATATAACCATATGCACAACAAATTAACACACAAAAATTAAACTGGCGGAAAAGGCAGAGAACCATCATGTGGTCTCTCATGCTCATGTAATTCACATTATTCAAAACATTTAATAATACATTTAAATACATCAGTAAGTGGTCTTAAGATAGTGCATCTATCTTAGACTCACTTGGTTGAGACAATTTCTCAACTTACACACTAATTTAGGAGAGCTAGTTGGAGAGAATCTCTCATCCAAACTAGACTCCTTAGTTTGAGGAATTCTCATGATTTTATTTATTTAATTTAATAATTGGGTTTATTATTGATTTTTATGAGAGTGAGGCTAACAATTGCTGGAGTTTTGATACCACAATAATGGCAGAAGTGTCCTCAGACACATAATTTTATTAATAAGAAAAGCAATTACATCTGGAATTTTGCAAGCGTTTACACCCAAACAACAAAACACTCTTGCAATGAGCTATTTATAAGCTTAATGTCCTAACTACCTCTAATTATGGATCATTTATAAAATAGCAAGTATTCGTTTACAATAAAAGCTATTCAAACAACTTACTAACAATTCTCCTAAATTAGAGTCTAAGATACAACACATTTGTAGAGTCATATCTTTTTACAACAATATTCTAATTCTAAATGTCTCCATTTAATAATTAAATATTCTAGATTAATAATTATTAATTTAATATCTTAAATTAATAATTATTTTATTCTAACTTTATAACTTATGAAATATATTATTTTGCATCATCTAACACTATGTACCTTTCATCTTCTTTATTTTCAGTGAGTAATGCTAGTTTGCAATCTTCCTTCTCTTTTTTTTCCCATATTGTAGTTGGTTTCTCTTCCTTTATGATAGTAGCATCTTCTTTTATATTTTTGCAATATTATGCCTTGTAACCAAGATTATTGCATTTGTAGCATACAATGTTTTGATCCATCAATGAATCAAATGGATTGTAATTTATGTTAACAAAATCCATGAGCAATTCCAACTCTGTGGTCATTCTATGTATATCCATAATCATTTATGTTTCTTGTATAGTTTTTTCTTGCATTGATTTAACAATGAATTGCTTAATGTCCAAAGTTTATGCAAGAATAAAAATGACCAAGAACAATATAAGTGGTAGGAATGGACTTTTGTGGTGGATCAATTTTCATGAATTTTGATCTTTTGTTCTAGCTAGTGGTGACATGTTCCTATTGCACTTCAACTCCAATTTTTTTTATTGTTTTTACCTTTCAAAACATTGGCACAACTTCTAGAATTTTCTTAATTATCCCTTACTATACTTGGCATCATCAATAATCATGACAAGAATACAACCCATCCTTGAAATGGTGAAAATGAGTGGAATCCATAACAACTATTTCTCGTAAAACAATCTTGGAGATTAAATTGATTGTAGTATAATAGTCACAACTTACACAAAGATAATTCAACTATAGAGTGAGTTTCTCCAACATACTATTTATGTTTGAGGTTCCCATTCCAAAAGATATTCTAATACATGTAATCCTAGCTTTTTGTCCACATGGATTATGCAAGCACCAAGCAGTGAATTCTGTACAACACCACCATCAAGTTCAACTTGTATTTTTCGCTAATTAACATGATTGTTGAGTTGTGTTAATGTCTAAGATTCAATCCATAACTTGCCACTTTGATCTCACAATACCCCAACACTTAAAAGCACAATCACTTTGATGTATCAATTGAGTATTGTCTACACATATTATCATTGACATGCACTAATATGTAGACACATTATCACTAGCATGCACTAATCTTGAATACTAATAGAAGATTGGCCCCTCTCAATTTGAAAAAACAGCAATCCCTCCATATCTATTTAGTATTAGCCTCAACTAAAAAAAGCAATAATTTTCATGACAATTCACAGTCACATTGTTTTAATCTTTTAAAATAATTTTTTATTCATAATTAATTTAAAACCAGATAAAAAAATATGATTTCCTATACATCAATTAAGAACGAATTGCATTCTAAAATTTAGTAAACTTTTTATTATTTTTTATTTATATTAGTTACAGATGAAAATCTTTCATTATAAATCACAATAGAATATTTTTTGGTTAGTCATCAGAAATGAAATAATTAAATTCAAAGTAAACTAAAAAGTAATCCAATATAATAATTCAGCACATATGGAAAATTATTTAATACAGTCCAGTAAGCTTCTATTTTGACTAGTCACCCTAAAATATGCACCAAATCCACGGATTCCACGTTATGGATGAATCCATTCGTCCCATGGACGTTTTTTTTAGCTTCGTGATTAATGGGAAATTAATGCGTGATAATTTGCCTGAGTTGCAAGTAGACCAACAAAACGAACAAGCTTCAAAATAAATGAATGATAAGTTACAGTCATATGTGCTTTCTATCATGAACAATAATAAACCCTCACCATTATAGGCATAGAATGCAAATGAGCTAATAAGTGGCTAAAGCATAGTTGTGTCAAATCTGGTAGTTTTAGGTTCATGGTAGGTATTCATCGTAATCAGACTATGGTCATGTCAAAAGTTAAATGGGTGTATGACACTTTTTATTTGTGAGACAGAGACTTGCTTCTATTCAGACAAAAATTACATGGCTCAACCCTAAAATAATGGATAATTATGACATCATTTTGGATTATAGCATATTCAAAATTATTAACACAACTTTTGAGAAAATTTGAAATGGAATAGTGTTATGCAGAAGCCATAGACTCAATTTATGCTATATCCATTTTGACCCGACTCTATTATCAACTTAAAAAATTAACACAGTACTTTAATCCCTGTTGTTTGCGCTGGTTCATATATTCGACAAAACAATATATATTTCCCAAATGAAATTTCTTTTCCCACAAAGTTTGCAACAGTAATTTCTTTTCATTATCGGATTCTTAAATATTTCTGTAATCTACAATCAACATAAAAATATCCAATAACAATACCCAATAATAAGAATAATTTTTAAACACAATAACAAGGCTGCTGCATCAAAGAATAATTGTTGTTTTTTTCTAATGAACTACACAATCTTTCAAAGATAAATCCTGAACATAGTATGAGCATGTGCTGTTAATAATTCATCATTTCTTTCATCTGTTAATAGTTCTTACCAGGAAAGCGTAGCGCCGATGTGCATCATCGCATCGCATCGCATCGCAGATTTCTTGGTTTTCATATTTTGCTTCCTCATAGTATTTACACCCATCTAAACCATTTGTCCAAAAGCAAATTGGGCATGTTTTTAAAATTTTATGTTTTAGAATTTTGGGAAAATTTATCATAATTTTGTTATTAAATTAGCAGTGAAGATAGTCATTTTTGGCTACTATTCCGGAATACAGGCCGACCCATTAAGGTTATTTAAGGAAAATCAAGCCACCTAAAATAATAAATAATTTGTTGACAAATAAGTGAGAAACAAGCTTTTACTCCTACCAGATGCCTCTAGTTATTAATTAACTTGTTTCTCTATAAAAACACACTCTTAACCAAACCTAATAATTTTATATACTCTATATAACATTTATATAAACGGTAAAAACCTAAACATCTTAAAAAATTATATTCATTTAGTAATATAACCAACAAACGGTAGTGTTAGAATCGGGCCATGGAATCGAACCCTATCCACCCATTTACAGGTCAAGCAACAAGGTGCTAGTCGAGGAAAGAAAGCGCAAGCCAGCAAACCCTCCACACTCATTTAAGTTTTCAGACACATAAATTCCGAGTTTGATGGCAGGTTCCAAATTAACCCGAGAGCTTGCACAAGCATTGTTGCCCGTGGAAATGACATGAAACTCTATAAATTTGGCAATCAGTGTTCAACCCAAATCTTTTTAAGTATCCCATGTAGTGCAGATTGAGCCAACAAAAAAACAAACTGAGGGCTCAACAGAGGCACCACTCAGCAATGGGGACTGAGTCTATCAAAATAATCTTTATACCAAAAAGTGGATCCAAAGGAATTGAACGAGGAATTTATGTGTGCGAGCGTGGAGGGCTTTGGGAACGCTTACCCTTTCTTTCCTCGAATGGCACTTTGTTGGTTGCAGTATCCAGACCTTACTAGAGCTGCACTGCAATGCTTAATCTATGATTCACAACATCTAATCATCGATAGCTTGTATCACAGTCAATATAATGATTAACTGTGAAAACTCACACAATCAGAAAAACCCTACAGTATAATATAATGGTGATGATTAACCGTGAAAACTTAGACATTCAGAAAAACCCTATCTGCCATGGACTTGAACCCTCACCTTCTCAACTTTATGCAATTCATTGATTCTCCTTTTGATTTTGCCTGCCTCTTCTACTGCATCCTGCAAATGCACAAGCACTTGGTGCATTTGCACGTGGTGGTCATAATGGGAGCCACAGAGTCCATAAAAATGTTTAGCTCATCATTTCCCTGCTGAGATCCTAAATCTGGACGCCATGTAGGTAAGTACTAAGTAATTGCTTGATAATCACATCTTCCATATATATTTTTTCTCGATCAATTGAACTCTGCAAGTTATTCTACAGCTCAAGAAACAAAGTGCTAGTCGAGGAAAGAAAGCGCAAGCCTCCAAACCCTCCGCGCTCATTTCAGTTTTCAGACACATAAATTCCGAGTTTGATGGCAGGTTCCAAATTAACCCGAGAGCTTGCACAAGCATTGTTGCCCGTGGAAATGACATGAAACTCTATAAATTTGGCAATCAGTGTTCAACCCAAATCTTTTTAAGTATCCCATGTAGTGCAGATTGAGCCAACAAAAAAACAAACTGAGGGCTCAACAGAGGCACCACTCAGCAATGGGGACTGAGTCTATCAAAATAATCTTTATACCAAAAAGTGGATCCAAAGGAATTGAACGAGGAATTTATGTGTGTGAGCGTGGAGGGCTTTGGGAACGCTTACCCTTTCTTTCCTCGAATGACACTTTGTTGCTTGCAGTATCCAGATCTTACTAGAGCTGCACTGCAATGCTTAATCGATGATTCACAACATCTAATCATCGATAGCTTGTATCACAGTCAATATAATGATTAACTGTGAAAACTCACACAATCAGAAAAACCCTAGGGCCTACAGTATAATATAATGATGATGATTAACCGTGAAAACTTAGACATTCAGAAAAACCCTATCTGCCATGGACTTGAACCCTCACCTCCTCAACTTTATGCAATTCATTGATTCTCCTTTTGATTTTGCCTGCCTCTTCTACTGCATCCTGCAAATGCACAAGCACTTGGTGCATTTGCACGTGGTGGTCATAATGGGAGCCACAGAGTCCATAAAAATGTTTAGCTCATCATTTCCCTGCTGAGATCCTAAATCTGGACGCCATGTAGGTAAGTACTAAGTAATTGCTTGATAATCACATCTTCCATATATATTTTTTCTCGATCAATTGAACTCTGCAAGTTATTCTACAGCTCAAGCAACAAAGTGCTAGTCGAGGAAAGAAAGCGCAAGCCTCCAAACCCTCCACGCTCATTTCAGTTTTCAGACACATAAATTCGGAGTTTAATGGCAGGTTCCAAATTGACCTGAGAGGTTGCACAAGCATTGTTTCCCGTGGAAATGACATGAAACTCTAGAAATTTGGCAATCAGTCTTCAACCCAAATCTTTTAAGTGTCCCATGTAGTGCAGTTTGAGCCAAAAAAACTGAGGGCTCAACAGAGGCACATCTCAGCAATGGGGACTGTGTCTATCGAATTAATCTTTATACCAAAAAGTGTATCCAAAGGAATTGAACGAGGAATTTATGTGTTTGAGCGTGGAGGGCTTTGGGAACGCTTACCCTTTCTTTCCTCGAATGGCACTTTGTTAGTTGCAGTATCCAAACCTTAGTACACCTATTTCATCAAACAGGAACGCTTACCCTTTCTTTCCTCGAATGGCACTTTGTTGGTGAAGAGCTGCACTAATTGATGTGCGCACTGCAATGCTTACAGAGAAGCCCAGTTCACATCCCCTTTTCAAATAATTCTGCGCAACATGAGGAGGGAGGAGGGATTAGGGGAAAATGAATTGAAGGAGAAGAGCATGCATCTGATGACACGATGGATGGACAAAGGGGCAGAGGAAAGAGTAAAGAGCACGCATTCATGACTAAGAGGAGGAATCGAACGGGAAGTCATGCATGAATTGAAAGTCAGGAGGGGAATCGAACGGGAAGTCATGCATTTGAAGACACGTTGGAGGGACAAGACATGAGTGGAGGATTAGGTGTGAAATATCAATTTCAATGGGCATTTAGATCATTAAGGTCATCAAAATCACTCTCGCTTGTCTTTATCTAATTTTTGTATTTTTCAAATTTGAAGTATACTTTTGCATTATTTATATCTAAAATGCCAAATAGATAATCTTTCATTTTTTTAATAATATACGCCAAAAAAATATTTTAACACAACACTTTATTACTAAAAATGTTCTACAAATATTTTACATCTCATAAATTCCACTTTCTGTATCATATTAGTAATATGCAATTTTTTTTATTAACAATTTATACAAATTATTAAAAAAAATAATATTAAATTGAATATTATATTTTACTTTCTATTTTTAAAACCACATGTCGAATACATTCTAAAACTAAAAGTACATCTTGTGAAACATCAAATTGCAAGCTCACTCCCCATGTTATTGGTTTTCTTATCTATTATATTCTTTTGTTTGTCATGTCTATCAACTACCCTCAAGGTTAACATATGGTCTTGTGAGAGAATTAAAGGATAGTTTTCCTTCCACTTGGTCTTTGTTTTTTTAGGTGATGTAGCAAGCTGAAAAAGGATGTTAAAAAGAAATAAATCGTATTTACAAAAAATTTAACATGAATTTTTCATTATACTTATAGGGATGAAAGAAATTACACACTTGCAATCTTAAGCTTAAAACTCAAAGTCAAAAAAATTAGATTGGAAAGAGGGGTACCACGAAGATGGCACAGGGGATGAATTTTGTGATGGGAGTAATAGAGGGAGTTGATGGAGGAGTGAAAAGAGTTGAGAATACGCTGAGAGAAAGTGTCCATGTTGTTGATGACTGTAAGGTGGCGTGACCATGGAAGAGAAGATTGTGCCAAGAGAACTTGGGATAGTAGAGTGAGAATTGGAGACTGTAGGTTTTAACCTTGTACAAAAACTACCTGCAAACGAATTGTTCAAACCGAAAAGTAAACAATGGCGAGAAGAAAAAACAAATATACATAGAGAGATTTTCCCCTGGATCCCAAAACATTGATTTTTCATCATTATATTCCTTTTATGTTATATATATATATATTATATATCTATTATATATATATATAGTATAGAATTGCTAAAGCATTCATAACCCCCATCCACTTAATCCTGGATTAGAATCATAATAGTAGTTCCCTTGACGGGATCTACAAAATACCATGTGCAGAAAACTATCATGCCGAAAACCATGCGCAAAATCTATGCACAAAACCATGGGTAGGTTCGCCCACCATCTTTGGGTCTGCCCTCCACCTTTGGGTCCACCCAACTATTATTGGGTCCACATAAAATAAATAAATAAATAAATAAAATTTCCTGACCTCATCAAAGCATCTGCAACATTCTTCAAAGTGTCCACCTTTACCAACAATACCTTTTTGTCCTCAACCATATCCCTCACAAAGTGATACTGAACATCAATGTGTGTGTGGGCCTAGTTGTGGAAAGAATATAACACATACCCAACAAAGACTTCGTCCATCGGGGGTGATTAAGTTACGCTAGGTGGCCTAAACAAAGGATGGTCCCCTCTGCCCACAAGAATGATTTTCACGATACACTGCAGCTCCACCAGTTAGTTTAGCCTGACAGTGAATTTGGGAGGAGCCTACAAATATGTTTATAATACTGATGTTGGTTGTAGCAGTTGGACGAGGTTTTGTCCCTATGCATGATGGGGTGGCACAAGGGCGCCCGAGGAAGAACCCCTATTATGGTAGGTAGAAGGAGTTGGAATCACTTCGAGGATGCTTGGTGGAAATTTGAAAAAAGATGAACCACCCTCCATGCTAACCCCTGAAGTGCCTTGGATAAGGCAAGAAAGTCGAAGTCTTTCCACTACCCACGAGAGGAAGGAGTAGGTAGCGCAACAAGCAGATGGAAATGGTTGGGGACATACCTAGAACTCGACGTGGAGCAGTAGTGATGGCTAAGTTTCTTTTTATGAGAGCACTATTGTGGGGAAATAGAGTGTGACACTCCCCTCTTATCTAGTTTTGGAGTTCCAGGACAACCAAACCATCTAACCTCCCTTGCAAGTTATTATACCAAAATCGTGAAGACAACCTTAGTAAGAACAAAGGTTGCCAAATCCATGGGGATAGGAGGAGGACTAAGTGGCTCAGGAGGAGCCACAATTTTGTGTTGGCGGCCTATTGGAGCCCATAATTTTTTTTTGTTGAGTGTAGGACTACGTAGGATGATAGAGGAGCGTGAAAGGAGCAAGCGTTGCATAGCAAAGGGAGTTGGCACAGGAGGAAGAGGTGCGGCACAAGGAAGTAACGTGCAAGAAGGAAATATCAATGTTTAGAGAGCAAGGACACGTGTGAGTAATATAGGGTACTTAGGATTTTACAATTGTGGTGAAGGTGAAGAAGGATGTCATGGTAAACGAAAGTTAGAGATATTTTGCAAATAGATGAAGGTCGCCAAAGTGGAGGAAACTAGTGAGAGATATTTTTAGCAGGCATGAGGTAGCTAAGGGAGATACCAGAAAATATCTCGACAGTCTGCCTGCCGAAAGGACAACTGGAGAGATGGGGGAGTAGGCTGAGAAGGTTAGAGTTACTAGGGATGGATAAAAGGGGAAGCTCAAGATGGATCAAAGGCTAGAAGGTTGATGAATAGAAGGGACGACTGGACGACGGATCACATAATGCTCAAAATGTAGTTGTTGAGGACACAAGTGTTGTTATGCTTGTATCTCTATCTTGGGTTGTGTGTTTGTAGACATAAGTGTTGGTGTTTGAGTCTATAGTTGCTTTGTAACCCAAGATGTAAATTCCATCATATATAGTAGAGGTTGGATGGTTTTGTACTTTGTGTGTATTTGTTTTTAGCCCCATGCAGATACCAATGGTTGGTGATCCGGATCATATATAATTTGCATTGTAGCGTCTAATGCATTTACTTATTTATAATAAAATAAATGCTTAGGTTGTCCTTAATATAATGTTTTATGAATGAATATATATATTTGGTTATGGTATGTTGGTTTAACATATATCTAATGTCCCACTCGAACTCTAAGTATGTATTAATGTTTGAATGATTACGCTAGTGAAGGTCTGGTAATGTGTTAATGATTTATTGTGTTTCTGTAAAGAACAATGTCTGTTGCATTAATGTCATCCCACATGTTGGGAAGTGTAAGTCAGTTCAATCTCTAGTGCACTATCGCCTGTGACTTATGCACTAACCAATGAACAAAAGTGTCTAGAGGTCCTACGTAGTGCATATTTCCAGGATGATGTTTAAGTGTCTATCTAGAAGCCGGTGTAAAATTCTTATGCTTTAAGTGGGAGTCTAGTGTCCAAAGTCATTGACAATCTTGTTAGACTACAAAAACTTGCCTCCGACAATCACCTATTAACATCGCGGGTGATACTTCACCCACTTCATGGGTATTGCCAAAAGGGTCGATGTTGAGTGGTTATTTTGTTGGCTAATATGCAACAAATCCCAGCTCTGTCAAAATCTGTTGTGCTAATAGTCACCTCATACCTCAAACCTAGAATACATATTAGGTGACCTCAAATAACTAATTAGTTTTTTTATATTTATAATTCAATATATTGACCTATTCAACTAATTGATTGATTTTTTTATTTTTATAATATAATGATATATTGACCAATTCCCTAACTGAACGTTCAATTTTAATTAAAATATTGTACTTTTCCTAATGGATATATGGATTCTCTACTATTTAAACAAGTTGATAGATTGTTTTTTTCACCTTTGTCTCGAGGATGAACCACATTAGATGATTTGAAACGTTGACCAACAACTAATGATGTGATTAATCCGAAAGATAGTCTTGAAATTTTTGTATCCTTTTAAAATATTTTTCTTAATAATTAGATTTTAAAACAAAGTAAACAACCATTTATCAAAATATGTCATAGAAATGCGTCGACAAATGATAGATCTTGTGATTTACGCCAAAAAATCTCTCGTAAACCTGATATGGATCATAGACGCCTCAATTCAATAAAAGTTATCATCGTTGAACACTCATTGAAATCCAAGCACTTGATTTGTTTTGAACAATAAAAAATCATAGTCCTTGTCCCATTTTATAACTCTCGAATTATTCAAGAAGCCCTCAAAATTGAGAAGAACCCCAACAACTTCAATAAGGAAGATGGATGCAAGCTTAGCCAATCTTGGAAGTCCATCATCTACCATCTCACCCATTTATTTCTTGCTCCCCTTGCCCCTCGTTAATTCCCCTTCCTTTTCTTAGTTGCCCTCTCTCCCTCGCTGCGTTAACCCCTTTCTTTTTTCATTTGGGATTTTCCGTAACCCCCCTCACCCCTCTCATTTATATCTAGCCTTGTTTTCTTAGTTGTTTGTCTTCTTTGTATCTTAATTTAATTTCAAATCTTTTAAATCTCAATCTTTTAGTTCTCACTTAGGAATTTAGTCAATTTGACTAATTCTGATTTTATTAATTTATTATTTTAAAATCTTATTTGTATGT
>APFE030617590.1:0-14453 GCA_000404065.3 Pinus taeda | reverse complement strand
AAGGGGAAACCTCCTTTTACATCACATAAATGAACAATTCTTGGATGATACAAAGGACAAGACCTCTTTAGTATATATAGGAGTCTAGAGGGTCATAATATAATCAGGGCCTACATAACAATAATAATATAAGGGCATAACAATAAAAATATGGGGATACACTAGTATTATAGGGACCTAACAACATATCTGAGTCAACACACATCTCGAAAAAATGGAAAGGAATAATTAGATTGCAAGGGGTATATTGAATTTTAGATCAAGATTCTTAGCCCTATTAAATCTAATTAATAATTTAACATGTAAATGAAACGTTTCCTTTATATTGTGATATATTGATTCTACTAATATAAAAGAAGTCATTATCTGGGACTATTATTCAAATCAAATAACATAAAAGAATCTAAAATAGAGAAGGATATATGCCAAGCTAGATGTACAATTGTGGTATCAATCTCAACTTAGGGGATCCTTATTAATTAATTAACACATCAAAATATTAAATTAGTAAAGTGATGTGTAACTGAAAATTGGATTCTTTCCCATTTTACTCTCTTAAATGACTTTTTCTTCAATCTATCCGAAACTAAACATTTTACATCAAAGTCATCATAATTGTGTTTATTTGAATGGAATAAAATAAAAATAACACAAACAAACTAAACTACTCCTAAAGCTAATCTAGCCTACATTAGCAACAAAAACTAAGTAAAATAAATTTTCCAATGGAGCCATTCATGTTGCTTCAAACCTGAAAACATGTGTACATAAAAGATTAGTACTAGAAGATAATCAATCTAGTATGAGGGAATGAAATAACTACACTACCTACAATTCCACGCATTATGAATAATATAACAATACTATTATTTACAGGAAAGTTTGCTTGAAAATATTCCTCCAACCATGTATCAGTTCTATAATAAATTCTTTATGTAATGAGTATTCTTTCATCAATAGTTTTTCCAACCAAAATTCAGTTGAGTTGCTAAAATCACGTTGAAAAAATGCTAGATATGGAGAAAGACTTATAGATGAAGCATTTTCTAGTAGGAATAGTGTGAAGTGATCTCAAGTATTGGAGTTTGCGTAAAATCATGAAATTTGATTTTGAGAGAAACAACAAGATGATGAAGCATAACCATGAATTGAAATTGTAATATTGTTCCATCAACTTGAAGAAAATCAGTTGAATCAATTAATGCATTTTTCTCCACTAAACTATCAACACTTAAATATCGGCATAAATGATTACAAATGAAAAATTATAGTGATACGTACATTATAAAATAGCATACCCCCAAAGTAGGGGAAAGCATTGCCAATTAGTTACATTATTCAAAGATCGGAGGATTTTATTTTTTGAGAAAAATGAATTTTGAAAAGGGCTTTTAGTGAGGGTAAAAGTGAATGCACATGCCATGGAAGGATGCAATTCAAGAGTTCTTGAGTTACTTGTTCTTGTTAAATCAACCTAAATTAGTGTTTCTAATGGAGCTCTCAAGAACAATAAAATGGCGATATATAAAGAGAATCTTCTAGTGACTATTGGGGTATAAGGAAATAGAGCATCATTATGTATCATGACATTTCCATGGGTCACTCTTACAATTCAAATAAAGGTATGAAAACATCAATTCAAATGAACACAAAGCAACTTATGTGTAAGCAAATAATTATTAAAAGACAAAAATATAAGTTCTCATTGTTAAGATGATAATTTAACCTTGAAACTTAGTGGTGGTTTGCTACTAAGAATTAGAAGTGAAGGCCTCCACCTCAACTTTGTCTCCAAAATAGAAATTCTCATCTTTGCCCTTGATATTTGCCTATATCCCCTCAATTCCATACCATGCATAAATATAAACCCATAAATAACCAGATTGAGGCTTAAAAGTGTTGATGCTTCTTATTTCTTTAAATGGATGTTCTTATCTTGCTATTAGTCACTTGTGTGTTGTTTTTGTCGATGTTAATCTAGTGGGTGGATTTGTCAGTGATGTCTTCTTACTTCCAACTCACAAATTTCAATCCCAACCATTATGAATAGGTTATAGATAGGTGGGTCACATCGAATGCACATTAAATACTTCGATAAACATGTGTCCATTTAAGGTCCTTGACTTGTGAAATCTATCCCATATGATCCATCCATTTCAATTCAATGCTCCATGGCATGTTAACACTCTACCCCACATTTTCCCACTTTAACATACATACCAGGGTAAACATGAGCTGATAGTTAGTAGGCATGACCCAACTTCCAAGATGCAATTATAGAAATGGGGTCTAACTTTCCAAAACTTGATTTTCATTTCTCATACATTTCGTAAAGCACTTTGCAAGTAAACGTTTCTTCAAATGTTTTTGTATACAAATAATTGAGTAACATTTATCTTATATGTATTTTTCAAACATTTTGTATAATATTAAATTACAAACATTGCACTTATTATGTTTGTAACATACTAACTAAAAACATGCCACGTAATCATGCCACTTTTCCATTTCCTTGCATGCAAATTTTCAAATTCTTTACATGCAACTTTTCAAATTCTTTGCATGAAAATAGGCATAGATCAACTAAAACAAGATTAACAATACTACCCATACACAAAACAACATACACATTGGGTCATTTCATCAAACAATTTGTATGCAATGAATCATTGAACTATTTAAGCATTTCATCAAACACTCTACATGCAAACTAATATAGTGAATGCTTTAGTGCCTATCTCTTAAATTGTATCAGTACATGTTATGGGATCTGAACTAGATGATTAATTGGAGTTTCCTTCACTATGGTTCAAGTTTCAACTTTTGGAACCTCATATATGAAAATTTATAACAAAATAACCCACACAATCCTATTTGGTGCACAATTCTAGGAGCATTCAGGAAGCTTGACTTCCACTAGTCATATCTCCTAAAATATAGCAAAACAATTTCTGAAATTGTTACCACAATATTAGTGGGATTTCCCCTTATGGTGGGCAAATTTTTAGTTTATGAGACCACTAGAAGATAAGTTATAACAAAATTTCCAACATGACCTGTTTGAGGCTTGATTTTAGGAGCATATCTCCTAAAATATTGCGACCTAATATCTAAATTTTAACCACATTATCAAAAAAAATTCCCCTCAACGTGGATAATTTTTCAAATTCTGGAACCAAATAGAAGATAAGTTATGGTATAAATTCCAACATGGCTTGTTTAAATATGCATTCCGGAAGGTCATCTTCCTTAAATCATAATTCCTAAAATATTGTGAATCCATATTGTGAACATGGTACCTGTAAATCACAGATGCATAATTTATTCATTGTTTTAATTAATTTTATTAGGAATTCATTAAGAAAGCTTGCTTTCGTCTCATATTAGCTACAATAAAACATAGATTAGCTCATGCAACCATATAAAATATCCATGAACCTATCAAAACCATGAACAATATCAATAACAAGAGTACTTCATGTAACATGCACTTAAACAATAATGGACCCATGAAAAATGAGTCACATAATCCTGATCTAGGTGGATATTGGTGGCCACCCACTGTTCACTTATTGGGGCCTGACCCAGTTCCAAAAGTGATTTCGCCAAACAAATCCCAAAACTACCGTCCCTTTCAGCAACAATCCCTAGTGCACAGTTTGAGGTCTCACTCGAGGTAGTATGGGAGGGTGCTGGAACCATGTTTATGCACCCTAGGGATGTCTTGATGAAGTCTGAGAAGTTTGCGAACCGAACCTGTGCACTTGCGCTGCTCCGCGCAATTGTCTGTCCTTTGAAACTTGTGCAACTGCTTCTGTGTAGCTCTTTACAGAGCGTGAAGAGGAACCATCTAGATCCTTTATCCTTACTGTGCTTTTATTATAGATCTTAACTTAATTATGTGGGCCCAATATTCTCATTAATCATTCAACATTCATAACAAGTGCGCGTAATCATAAACAGTAAAGTGATGCATAAAGATATTAGAAGCATAGACATAAAATATTACACAAGTAACTTATATTTTAGTAATCCTCTATTCAGATACAATTCCAACTCCGCCATGCGCATTCAGCTGCAGGGGTTTGCGCACACAACTGTGGACTCTAGTAGGCCTCTGCATACACAACTGCAGAGCCTCTCCCTACTCCTACAAGCCAAGACTCGGACTTACAGACGCAGAGCTAATTCTGTATTCAAAACCCATATCACTTCTGAAAGCTAAGACTAAGACTGCCTTTTACACTTAGAGCCTCGCTTTATTTATACAATCCCATGGTCTGCGGACCATGGGTAGGCCGACATACCGTACATTAAATTATATTATTTTAATACCGTACATTAAATTATATTATTTTAGGGCAGACAACCCTAGGCTCTTGCACTCCGTGCCCTCATTTTGCGGGGTCTTTACATTACATTGACCAAAACCTTGGGCTTCAAGCCCTAAAAAAATGCTATGGGGTGATCCGCTACCCAACAGGCCCCCAACACAATCATCGTGACTCATCCCGAGTCACTTGGCTGGTGTAGAAATCCTTGTGCGAAGTTCATCCAACTATGCCTATGTGGCGTGAAGGCCCACAACTCCCCATGCTGCCCTTGTCTGGATCTGCTCCATTTCTGCTTTAGAATCATCTGCGTCTGACTTGATTCTCTACTTCGATGCCAATTTATAGTAACTATGTTTATAGTCCCACACCTTTATCCGGCTTGTTGGGTTGTGAAGACTGTACTTTGGTCAGTTAGTCAGACAACTGACCCACCCATGTAGGGATTCAGGCGACTGCCATTTACTCTTCCTGGGAAGGGCTCTCCATTAAGTTTGACTAGTTGGATCGCGCCTTTGTCTGTAATCTCCTTTACAACATATGGTCCCAACCAATGCATTCTGAATTTTCCAGGAAATTTTCCGAAATTGCTGTCATGCAGTAACACTAAATCGTTTACCTTGAATGTGCGCAACTTGATATGGCGATCGTGCCAAGTTTTCTCGCGCTGTTTTTGTACCTGCTGATGGAAGCTCGCTAGAAACCGTTCTTCCTCGAGTTCTTCCAATTGCGCGAGCCTTTCTTTCAAGGCTTTGCAGTTTGACATGCTTGTCATTGCTACTATTCGCAAACTGGGTATGATGTATTCCATTGGCATGACTGCTTCTGTACCATAGACTAACCTGAAAGGTGTCTAACCCGTCAATTTCTTGCACGTAGTTCTGTATGCCCATAATACGGCAGTTATGCGTAGGTCCTAGTTGTTTTGTTGCGCTTTACATACTTTGGTCAGTGCAGTCTCCAGAATCTTGTTGAATGCTTCTACTGTCCCATTAGCTTGTGAATGTTACGATGTACTTTGGTGATGATACACCTGGAACTCCTCAGTGAGTGTGCTGATAGTTTCATTTATGAAGTGTGTTTTGCTATCACTCATTAAAATTTTCAAACATCCAAACCATGTCAACACATTGTCGAACAAAAATTTCATAGTTGTGGCGGTCGTGTAGTCCTTAACTGGCTGTGCTTCTACCCATCGAGTCAGGTACTCTGTCGCGGTGATGATGTAGCGTGCACCTATCTTCCCCTGAGGTTTGGTTGGCCCCACAAAGTCTATTGCCCATTTTTTGAATGGCTACAATGTCATCTGCGGGTTGAGTGGCATCTCATCCCTTCGTGATGGTTTCCTAGTCCTTTGACATATGTCGTAGGCCTGACAGTATGCTTTCGAATCTTGATGTAGGGTTGGCCACCCTAGCCCAGCATGAAGCATCTTCTGTGCCATCGCCTATCCTACATAGTGTCCTCCCATAGCCTCCCCATGTGCTTCTGCGAGGGTTTGTCCTCGTTCAAATTTAGGTACATATATTTGCAATATCTCATCATTTCCCATTTTGTAGAGGTGCCCCGTGATGACAGAAAACCGCCACATGTACCACCAATTCCTTCTTCTACTGGATTGAATATTCTTGCGGTGTAGTCCCTATGGTTAAGAAATGGATTATATCTTCGAAGTGGCCATCCGTGACACGCACTACAAAGAGATGTGCATTAGGTAGTCCTTCCTCCAAATTTGTTGGCTCTTCGTCGGTCTCAATTCATGATAGGTGATCTGGTCCTGCATTTAGGCATCCCAGCTTTACGATGACCTTGAAGTCATATTCTTGAAACAGCAACAGCCATCTGCATTTGCGTCCCGCCAACACAGGCTTGTTCACTAGGTATTTCAATGTGGAATGATCGGTATACATCTTGAAGTGCTCACCAAGTAAATAATGGCAGTATTTCTGGAGCACGTATACCATTGCCAATCCTTCGCGCTCAGTAGTAGAATAGTTCTTTTTGGCTTTGGACAACCGCCGACTTACGAACGCGATCAGATGATCCATGCCTTCTGCGCCTTCCTGCGTGAGTAGAACGCCTAGCGCAATACACGACGCATCAACATGTACATGAAATTCGATGTCCCATTTTGGGAAGACCAAGATGGGAGTGGATGCCATTTTTCTCTTGAGAACATCCAAACTTTTCTTACAATCATCATTCCAACAATATGTAGCGTCCTTTTGAATAATTGTTCCATTGGCGCTGTTATTTGTGCATAGCTCTTAATAAACTTTCTATACTAACCAGTGTGCCCCAAAGTGGTGCATAGTTGTTTGACACTTCGCGACACTTCCAGATTGAGAATGACGACAATCTTCACAGGGTCCACCATCAGAATCTGTTTGCAAACCACATGGCTGAGCATATTTCCAAAGGGGACGTGAAAGGTGCACTTTTTAAGATTCAACGCAATTTGGTGTCATCGGAAAGTACCCAACATTAAACGTAAGCTCACTAAATGGTTTTTAACTAACCCAAATACAGTCCAATCATCCAGATAGACCTCCAAGAACTTGTGGATGTATTCCTTGAACATGGCCACCACTACGCACGAAAATATCGCTTTTGCATTCTTGAGTCCAAAGGGCATAATGGTGTATTGAGAACAGCCCCATTCGGTTGCGAAGGTTGTCTTGCTCCTATCTTCCGGAGTGATCATGATCTATTGGTACCCTGAGAAGCCATCTGTGAACGAGTAAGCTTCCTGTCTGCCAACATTCTCCAAAACTTCATCTGTAAACGGTGTCAGGAATGGATCATGAACACAGGCATCTTTAAGCTTCCTGAAGTCCATGCAGATTCTAATTTCACCCTTCTGTTTTTTCTCCTATACTACCATAGGACTCACCCAGTCAGATTCTTCCAGTGGTTCAATAATTTTGGCTGCAAGCATTTTGTCTAATTCTTCATAGACCTTTTCTTTATACTTTGGATTCAAACCGTAGGGTCGATGCTTAACTGGCTTCACGTCCAGTTTCAAAGTGATCTTTATCATCCTTAAGTCGCCAATGATCCCCTTTAAGTCCGTGATTTTGGTCAGGAACAAGTCTTGATATTCACAGAGTAACTCGATGACCTTATCTACCGTAGCATCGTCCCAATAGTCCCTAAACATTACGTACTTTGGTTCCGCATCTATACCAATGTTTACCTGCTTTGTTTTTAGCAGTGCAATGATGTCGGGATCCTCAATTGATGGTCCTCGAACTTCGCGACACCCTTTAGTTTCTAGAATATTAATATTTTGGGGGTCATTATCATCCTCCTCTACTTGTACGTTATAAAATTCTAGGGCATTGCTTAACTGGGTTGCCATGCTGGTTGGACTACTTCCTGTGGTTCCTGTGGTATTTTGAAGATGGTGGCTTTAACGGTTTGCAACGTGTCATCAACAGTATCCGACCATTGGTCTTTAAATGTAAATGTTAACAAAAATCCCTCATGCAAGACATCCCATTTTCCCGTACCATGTT
Source organism: Pinus taeda (assembly GCA_000404065.3). Classification (NCBI taxonomy): domain Eukaryota; kingdom Viridiplantae; phylum Streptophyta; class Pinopsida; order Pinales; family Pinaceae; genus Pinus; species Pinus taeda. Next base: position 6,604 of record APFE030617590.1, on the reverse strand, counting down.
GGATTTCTGTCTCGGTATACCAATTCATGGGTATGACATCCAGGGTATGGTAGAATAAGTGTACCCATTCAGACTGAGGTTCTTCTCCATAGGCCTTGGTCCATTTTCTAAGGTGTGTGCACGGGATATCGTGTCCATTGTATTTATCTGCTATCAGTAGTTCTGGTTTCCCAAATCGTAGCTGCATCATCCTCCTATAGCCACGCCAGCTTTCAAAATTTCCTTGATGTGTTCCCCACTAACACGCAGGTGGCACACGCAGCTCCCACTTCAACGCATCGAACCGTTGTTGTTCCGGTATTGCACTCTCAAACTTGCTCAAGAATTCATCCACCGTTGTCAATCCATAATATGTTGGTATATCTTGGGCCTGGGTTGTTACATAATGTAGTGATCTAGTCATCATGTTGCAATTCAACATTTCGTTCAACTGATTGTGCCAGCGTTCATCTTCTTTGTCTGAATCTGAGGTGCAGGAACCTGTGTGCTCCCACAAGAACCTTCAATCTACATCGGATTCACCCAATCCTAATCTCATGCAGTTATCTTGCATATACAATCTAGCTCATCATCACTTCCATCATCGCACACGGGTTCAGTGTAGCGTGCTCCTTCGGTTGGGTCTAGTAGAACGACTACATGAAGGGACTTTTTCTCGAATATCATCTTCCGCTTTTTTAGGTTGATGAATCCATTCATATCAGTACCCCAGTCTATTCCTAGCAATGCAGGATAAGGATTGTTGTCATCAACAATCTCTATTACTTCAAAGTCCATCTATGTGCTCGTGCCTTCAATATCAACTGTTACCCCTTGTAACCTCCCCATGGGAAAAATATTTTGTTGGTTCGCCATTCATTATTGAATAGGGGACCACTGCAACGCGGGCCTGCCCATGTGTTCCCATGTCTACTTTGGTAGCACATTAGCGTCCGAACCCAGTTCTAGGATTACCTGATCCATTTCATATTTGCCAATTTGCGTCTTTAATCTCATTTCCCTCCTGGTGCACAATGCATGCTTTCCTAGTTTCTAGACTACGCGTTGTTCCCCTAACCTTGCGCACCTAGTTATCAACTCTTGTAGTCCTTTAACTACCTTATTGTCGTGCAACAGTTTCATGCATGTCTCTAAAAAGGTAGTAAGCATAGAAGGATCCATTCCTGGCTTTGGTTGATCCTTACCACCTGAAGTAGAGGCCTTCACAAAGCTCTTCTTAGCTTCCATAAATGTCTCATTTGCGCATTCCAAGTCAAACTCAGTTCCTTTGTAGGAGCCTTGTGAAACCATGTATCTTCCTCGGGCTGCTTCCCATTATCCTCCCCTGTGGTTGTGCCACTTCTGAGCACCATATTCACATTTGGGTCTTCTTCGTGCGGTTTAGACCTCATCATTTGAATATTTTGAGTCCGAGTAGGTTGAAGTACTCCTTTCTCGTGCATCTGTGCGATCAATGTACGACAATATATTGCTTCATGATAGAACTGAGCACAATACGAACAAGATATTCTCGTTGGGTTGGTACAATTGCGAGCGTAGTGCCATGGTCCTCCGCAATTGTACCAGATTAACTATCCGCAGCCCGTTCCTGGCCCCATTCCTCCTCGTCCTTGACCTCGACCCTGAAATCTAGCATGCGCCATCCTCGTGGCTGGGTCGAGGCCTCACTTTTCTGTCTACATTCTATATGCTGGGGTCTGCTCCACAATTAACTCATAGCTGCAACAGGTATGCTCGTTGTGGCCCACCGATCTACAAAAATTATGAAATAATTGTTGGGGATTCTATGTATACTTCTGCAACAAGTGACAGTTATCCATTGTGTGCTTTCCTCCTATCTGACAGATTGCGCACCATAGCGCAGGTGCGACACTTGGCCCTGCCTGTGCCTTTGGTCTCAATGACATTGGCCCCCCTCCTACCAAGTAGTTCGCGAATAGTGGATAGTGGTCTTTGTCATGGCCCTGGCCTTTGCATTTTATGCACCACACTTCTTCGTGTGCCTCTGGCTGTGGCATCCTATCCTACTTCAAACTCTGCATCTCCAAGCATAGATTCTATAGTTGCGCGTGGATTTGTTGGAATCCCAACCTTGGATCCTGTATTGGTGTTTCATGCAACCTCATCGCCATTTCCAACGCTTCGGCCTAGGTTGAAAGCTTCTGCTGTGACAGTGTCACCCTTAGGTGTGGTGTCAAAGACGCCACAAACCATGTGCGGTGCTACGCATCCGTTAGTGTCATATTAGCCTTGAAGATCTTACTCTTAAGCCTTTGATCCAAATCCCAGGGGGTCTCACTTAGAAGCATCGCGATTTCTTTAAATCCAATGATTGATTGTGTCTCTAATTTTGGTAGGATAAATTTTCTATTTAGCGCTTTCTGGATCTCCGCTATTCCTGCATTTGGGTGATCATTAGAGTTCTTGATATACCATGTCAACACGCGATCCAGTAGCGCACTCAACAATGTGGCCTTCTTAATGTTGTCGTTCGTAACCCCTTGTCCTTCCCACACTGCTCTTACCACAAACCAAAACTTGTCCAGATGCTCATTCCCTACTCCTCTAAATACGGGTATCTTGACCGCGGTTGCCATGCTGAACTGTGGGGGTGGTGGAGGTGGGGTGGATGAAGATGGAGGTGAAGTAGGTGAAGCGGGTGATGGTGTAAATGGAGGTGATAACTATGGAATGTGTTGCCTTATCAGACTGACCGCACTTCTTGGAGAAACCCGAGCGCACTCTTCCTCACTCTCTTGCAGAGGTGAAATTAAGGGACTGTTTCCTAAACCTTCGGTATCTTTGTAGATATTTCCACTCTGCGTCATTCCAAACATTAATGTATTCACGTAACCCACTTTTCACATAACATCATTTTAATCCAAGTATTTAGGGATTTAATGTACCTACCTCGCGTTCCCTTGAGAAAATGTCGTTCCGCTTCGCTATAGCTCACGGTCGTGTCTACCGCGAACTCAGTGATAAATCCCCCTATTATCTGATCAAGCCAATGGTCCACAGCTCGCATGATCTTATCTTCTGATGCCTCTAGTCTGTGCATTGACTCTAGGGTCCACACTATCAGTTGATCGAGATTGTACCTTCCCTAGCTATTGGCTAACCTCACGATCCACTCATACAGTTCAGAAGAGAAGGACATGAAGAAGATCTCATGGATTTCTATATATACGTAGTGATCTAGCCACCTCTTCTCGGATATCTGCGAAGTTCTCTTTTCCTGTGTCACGAAATCATGAAGCTTCTTGTCCAACCACTCTTCAATTTCCTTTTTTGTTGGGTTCCAGTGGCATGACATTAGACATCCCTTAGGCAAATCCTAGTCCTGGCAACGAAACCATTTGTTGAATTATTGGGGCCTGACCCAGGTTTAGAAGTGATTTAGCCAAACAAATCCTGAAACTACTGGCCCTTTTGGCAACAGTTCGCAGTGAGCGGACTGAGGTCTCACCCAAGGTAGTATGGGAGGGTGTTGGAACAAGGTTTCCGCACCCTAGGGATGTCTTGATGAAGTCTGGGAAGTTCGCGAACCGAACCTGCGTGCTTGTGTTGCTCTGCATAGCTGTCTGTCCTTCGCAACTTGTGCAACTGCTTCCGTGTAGCTCTGTACAGAGCGCAAAGAGGCAATGTCTAGATCCTTTATCCTTATTGTGCTTTTATTATAGATATTAACTTAATTATGTGGGCCCGATATTCTCATTAATCATTCAACATTCATAACAAGTGCTCGTAATCATAAACAATAAAGAGATGCATAAAGATATTAGAAGCATAAACACAATATATTCAACAAGTAACTTATCTTTTATTAATCTTTTTTTTAGATACAATTCCAACTCTTCCCTGTGCACCCAGCTGCAGGGGTCCGCGCACACAGCTGTGGACTCTACCAGGGCTCTGTGCACATAGCTGCAGAGCCTATTCCTACTCCTACAACCCAAGACTTAGACTTACAGACGCAGAGCTAATTCAGTATTCAAAACCCATATCACTTCTCAAAGCTAAGACTAGGACTACCTTTTACACTTAGAGCCTCGCTCTGTTTATATAATCCCATGGTTCCCGAACCATGGGTAGGTCAACATACCCTACATTAAATTATATTATTTTAGGGTAGACAACCCTAGGCTCTCGCGCTCTGCGCCCGCATTTTGTGGGGTCTTTACATTACATTGACCAAAACCTCGGGTTTCAAGCCCCAAAAACATGCTATGGGGGGATCCACTTCCCAACACCCACTATTCCACCTAGATCTCCAGTCGGTTTCATTTGTTTCCTTGTTTATTGTAGCATTTACTATTTTTAGTAGTTTTTTTAGGTCTTGAACTTCCAGAGTAGTTTTGACCCCCTAAATGACATTTTTTTGAGGTCCACAACAAGACCATAGTCATAGGTTGTGGCCTACCACAAATCCTATAGTACTCAAAGATATCTTTCCAACAAGGTATCTTACGCGCCAAACAAAGATAATATGACCAAGTTATGACCCTAGGAATTTGGCTTCCCAACTAACCCCAACGGGGCCCACAAACTCTTGGTGTTCTCTCTTCCGGGGCTAGGTTTTTGGTTGTTTAGGGTTTTCCCTTGTTGTTAAATAATAAATAGGCTCTTGAGCCTCATTGTAACATAGTTCAGAGGCATGTAGCAACCACATCTCTTCTGAGAGATAAGCTACCATCGCCCGAGCTAATTTATTTCCATTATGTTTGTAAGCATATTTCAGGGTTTTATATTAATGAAATGAAGTGTTATTTCTTTTACTTATCTGTATTTGTTGTTATATTTGTAATTTATTGCATTCCTGTTTAAGTTCGAATCAGTGGTATCATAGCGGTATTCTCTTTCTCTATTTTTCATTACATGTCCCCAATGAGGCCGGGATATAAGGAGTTAGGGCTCGAACTAGTCGAACCTTTGCAAGACCAACCTTGCAAATCCCAAAGACATCAAATGGAAGAAGAGAAGAAATATGAGAGGGCAAGAGATCCTTTTAAAATATTTCTTGAAGAAGCCCTCAAGATATAGAGGAACATGATGATGGACAACTTTTCCCAGATCCTTCAACGACTACCCAAAGGAAGCACATTTCCTTCTAGCAACCACTTTGGAAGCACCACGCCATTTAAGGTACAAGTTAACTTTTACATCCCCATATTTGAAGGTCAGATACATGAAGACACCATAGATAAATGGATAAATATGATAGAATGACATTTTTTTGTTCATGATTTTTCCAGTCAGGAAATGATTACTTTTGCACTTCTCAAAGTCGCCCCCTAAGTCAAGGACTGGTGGGAAACCCACTGTGAGAAGAAGGATGAAAGTACACCCTCACTATTTTCACCTGCAACCACTTGGAATTTGTTCGAAGACACCATCAAGTAGCAGTACTACCCTATGGGGAGTTGTGAGTATAAATACATAAAGTGGACCATGCTGCCGCAGGGAAGGGACCAAGACATGTCGTTGTTTACCAATGTTTTTGATACCCTTCGCACAAAGTTGAGTATTAAGGATTCTAAGTGACATTTGGTACTCAAGTACCTTGGTTGTCTACATAAGTACATCCAGGATGATATGGAGTTCCTGGACATCTCCTTGCTTGTGATGACGTACCGATACACTATCAAGATTGAGAAGAATTTTAAACAAAATAAGTAAGACTTTGGATATGCGAATCCAAAGAAAGGGAAAGGTGACCCCGAACCATAGAGCAAAGGACGAATCCAAGGTGGGGGACCCAAGGCAACCTACTAAAGCCACAAGAAAATAACAACTTCATGAAGATAAAGAAGGACACGGGAAAATGGTGTGATTTCCATAAGAGTTCCACTCACAACACAAGTGAGTGTTGATCCAAGCAGTCACTGGTAGTGGAGCTAAAGGCTTTCGAATCAGATGCATGTTTTGACTCTAAGTTAGAACTTGATAACAAGAATGACAAAGGGAAGTAGATCATTGATGCAGAGCCCAGCACCACTGTGGCCACCACCAAGATCCAAAAGAATGAGCCTGAAGATCCAGAGGAGTGTTGCACAAAAATTGTCACCATGACTTTCTGCAATCAATATGAGTCTATCACCACTCATACTTACCTCCTTTGCAAGTCTTAAACCTCAATTCTTCATATCAATCTTTGAAAATAAGAGAAAGACCCTAAAAATCTCTAAAATTCTGGTTTCACACTTTCTCTTAGCATTACCTGCGATACTGCACCCATTGGTCATGTCCCCTGGCACCTAACTGCTCTGTATCTGCGTTTATGGGTGCGAACCCCTGTAAAAGTTAAAAAGGCGCAAGTACATTCTTAAAAACTCACTTTGAGTCAATTCTGGAAGCTTCTAGAGGGATCTTGTGCTGGAAAGTTCGCTCCTTGAGGGTTCATGCATCCCATTCCTTAAGGATCTAAACCCTTGATGTGAGGAGCTTATCCCCTTGAAGGAGGACTCTATCCCTTCAATGGTGGACCTATAACCTCTTTCCTTTTCACTATAAAATGAAGCTTTGAGCTGGTTACTTGGGAGGTTGAAAGATGAATATTTTTTAGGGTAAATGTTGCTGGAACTTAGTCTTCCTAATTGAGCTT
>APFE030617587.1:0-13739 GCA_000404065.3 Pinus taeda | reverse complement strand
AACATTTTTCACATGGATCGACTTGTACTCCGAGTGAATATTGAACGAGTCTTGAAGACCCTGGATCTAGTTTCATCCATCTGGGCTATGATATATTCAGGAATATAAAAACATCGAGTGTACATCATTACCGAATAGATGATCATCCAAATCAAAGGAGGATGAGTCCATATCATCAGTTTGTCACACAGACAATTGTCTGTCCTATGTAGATGAAAATGAATTTATAAAGTTGAGCATGGGAATGCCCGCCTCAGCTAGATCATGAAAAAATGTTGTCAAAATAATGTATTGTATTGTATCTTATTACAGGTCACCTCCCAGCTTGGAAAAACTTCGGATCCTCATAGTAAAGCATTTCACCCGACATCAAAAAAGATTAACGACCTCATGCTTTAGGGGGAAATTGTTATAGACATTTTTTGGCACTTCAACCCCAATCATAAATGTCCATAAACTGAGGGCTCCTAAGTACCTAAAATTGTTGCTTCACTGCCTAAAGGAACGAGGTCAGCTGATTACATCATCTCCCAGAAGTTCTCCATTGAAAACTGCTCATAAATGGTCAAAACTGGACCATACTAAAAGCTCAATGCACAGGGTGCGATGCATATCACCTTCCTAGTATATAAGGTGTGATGCATACTGAATTGCTCCTCTGTAGGGTGCAATGGTCAGGAATGGACAAATGGCAGGGACAAAAATGCGAGGTGGAAGATCATCGAATCTTCCAGAAGCTTTCCCTCTGACACTTGCCTCTCTGTTTTCGACCAAGGATGAGTAAGAGATCATCATTCTCCGAGTGGAAGCAGGAACTATCAGAGAGAGGACACTAATCAAGATCCCAGAAGATGAATCACCTCTCTGTAGTCATCTATATATGGATCCCTCATCACAGAGATCCAGAGGCTGGAATTTTGTATCTATAGAGAAGTGCTGTTGGTTTTCTGGTGTACATTCATAGTGTTGGGTGATCTAAGTTTTACTTGAGGTGAAGAAGGGCTTCCTAGCTAGAGGATGATGCTGGGTCAGAACATATGGTTGTAATCCTCTTGCTACTTTTCATCTTAATAAAGCTATTCTTTTTTTCTTCCATATTCTTGTGTACTCGTTTATATATGCATTTATATGGTTAACACACATCTGATCCTGTGTTATTTATGAATATAGATCCTTGTTTCTTCGATAGTAGTATGTTGCTATGATTCCACAGGTTCTTTTTGAAGCTGGGCAGACAAAGAAGAAGCGGCGAAGCTTTATCAATAAGGAGAAGAAATCAAGTGCAAGACTCAGGTTGGTCTTCTTGGTTCTTCTCTTGTCTATTTTCATAAAAGAAAACAATAGTAGACTTTAATTGTTTGTTTCTAAGATAGCCACCCATCTTAGTGGGAATAGCAGCATCCGAGTGGACACTATTCCTAGTAACAAGAAGCCATACCATCATACTTTTGTGCAGTGAAGAATGCTGCTTGAGAATCAGTTGAGGTCATATCAAATGAAGAAGGGAGAACCAATTGATACCTTCATCGAAGGACTGAATGAGATCCGAGATCAGTTGACTGCTATAGAGGTGACACTGAATCAGGAGCTGATGGTGAGGATAGCCCTGAATGTTGTCTCAGAAGACTGGGAAGTATTTGTCCAAAGTATACTGGGTAGAGGAACACTTTCACCTTGGGATGAGATGTGGGCAGCTCTTTGCTAGGAAGAGATCAGACGACAATTAAAGATGGGTAGAAGCAACAAGGGGATCAAAGTCAAGCAAGAGGAGGAAGATGTGGCCCTAGCATCTGAGGGCAAGCAGGAAAAGTGGAAGAAGAAACATTTCTCCAAGACCAAGTGCTTACACTGTGGGGATCTAGGTCATTATGCGATCTAGTGTCTAAGGAAGAAGAGTAAGGGAGAGTCTTTTGAGACTAAGGCAATGCCAGCAAGGGCAGAGAAGGGAGTTTTGACAAATGATGACTATGCCATGAGTGCACACGACCACTTGAGCCAAAGTGGGGAGACATCGAGTTGTGGTTAGGCAGACTATGGGTGATGAGGTGTAGGCCTCGAGGTACCCAGCCTCTTGGATTAGACCTTACTACCGAAGCCTCGAAGAGGAGTAGCAGGACTGGCTAATGTGGGTAGAGATGGATGCGAATGGAGTGATAGAGAGAGCTATAGTGTAGGAATCTCGAGATAGTACGAGTCTAGTAGATTGTAGCGATGGGAGAGGCATATAAGTGTTGCACTAGTGCAAGATGGCACAGAGAGGCATGTAATGGTGCGAGATGTATGGAGTTGTTGTAGCAGTGCATAGGTTAGAGAGGGAGAACTTGTCAGCAGCAAAGGGAGCTTTAGCATCAGTGGGTGTCTCTAGCCCAATAGGGAGGTCAGTTGGGAGATAAACTACTTACTTCTCAATAACTAAGTTGCAGTGTAGCAAAGGGCAGCACAATGGGAGGAGGTGCAGTACGGAGGCAGTGCTGGGAGAAAGGACTAGCAACAACACTGATGCAAATGGAGTTGTCTTATAGATGCAGCATTCACAGTGGAAGAACGATGTGTAGCAGTACAGGATGCAGCAGTGCAGAGGATGTTGGGAAAGAAGGCGTAGCATTAGCACAGGTACCGATGCTGAATGATCAGAGTAATACTTAGTGAGGAGTATTGCTAGAGCATAATCCTCACTAAGAGGAGTGTTGATTTGGGGTAGAATCAGATGTGCTCAAGCCATGAAATTTGGTGGAGAGGTAGGGGCACATGAGATCTCGAATACCCAAAAAGGGTTTGGGAAGATTCTAAATAGATCAAGAGATATTAAATAATTAATGTTTTTAATGGAGTTCCTAAGTCTATACTTAGGGAAAATAAAATATTAATGTGCATTAATATGAATCTGCTTTAGAATGGTCCAAAAGACATGGATCAAGCCAAATTTAATCTTAGTCATTGATTAGGGACTTAATATTGGCTGTTGATATGTCAACAGGAAAAGTATAAGAGGAGGCTTAAGGGTCACATGGAGAAACACTAGAGTGATCAGTCATTCTATTCTCTAGAGCGGGGTTTGCTAAGAGAGATAGCATTAGCGATCAGGAGATGCAGTTGAGGGGCAGTTGAGTATAGAGAGATAGAGAGGCAGAGATAGTGTAGGGAGAGTAGCGGAGTAGTGAGGGAGAGTGATGCAGAGCTAGCGAGGGCTCACAGAGAGGCAGTCAAGAGCTATGCAGAGCCTCAGAGAGGCCAGCGTTGTTGATGCAAAGGGCCAAAGGGTTGATGTAGGTCATCCTAGAGGGGTTGACGCAGTCTAAAGAGATGCTGACGCTAGGGTTTCTAGGGAATATTTTTGCTTAGTAGTTGCCGAAAGGATTATCTGGGATTTCAGCCAAGAGACTTGTTAGAAACTGAGAGGTATTACTACCAAGGAAATTCTCTGTTGGGTAGGCCAGTTTCAGCACCTAGATTGTACTCTGATAATTGCACTGGTTCTCTCACAATGGGATTTTCCAGGGACATTAGTCCAAAAATAATGGTGTCATATGGCATGTTTGTTTCTGTTTCTTTTAATTGTTAATCTATAATATGCTGAGCATGTGCTAGTGTTTATTTTCAGTATTTACATTGTAAATAACTTGTTATGTAAAATAACAAGTAGGCAAGAATAAATCAGTTAAAGTGCATGAATGCCTTCTAAGTAAACTTAGAAACTTCAACACAGAACCAAGTAATTGAGAAAGTTAAAGGGAAATGGAAGCACCTTGGGCCCAATGAAGCTACATGGGAGATGGTGGATCAGATGTGGGCTATGTATCATGGCTTGTTTGCCAGCTTAGGAAAATCAGCTTGGCATGGTGATTTGGTATTTTCTTATGGTGGTTTGGTATTTGCTTATGGTGGTTTGGCATTTTCTTGATGGTGGTTTAGTATTTTCTTATGTTGTTTTATTATATGATTTAAGGTGATTGATATATGCTTTATGAGAGTTGATATATGCTATATGATGTTTTGATATATTCCTAGATATGGTGTTAATATATGTTTGATATATGTTTTGGTGTGTATATATATATATATATTTTATGATGTTTCTATATGTACAACTGTGTATGGATGTAAATATCGTAACAAGTTGTGTTATGTTATTGTACTATCATGTGGTTATGTTATCGTCATGTTATGATGTTATATGAGTTGGAACTCAGTAGGATGATCATTGTAAATACCGTAATGAGCTTTGTTATAAAGCCCCACTATGTTATATATTGTAATGTTGTCATGATTTTCTTCTCTTGAGTAGATCTTTCATTGTAAATACTACATCAAGCTATGTTATAAAGCTCCATGAGCGGTATGTATTCTTTCAAAAGGTTGTTGAGGTATATGTGTGATTGAACACCGAGGACAGTGTCCCCCAAGGGGGAGGGTTTTGTAACAACCTTGTTGAAAATTCCATGTCATAAAGTAGGAAACAATAACCATGGATTAATGGGACACTTACTCCAAGTTGAATTTTGGGCCACACATCCTAGGGGGTGTTCGTTTGGTTGTTTATGGTGAAGGAAATTGGATAAGGAAATAGCTAAGGCATAAAAATACATTTTGGCACATTTATTTATGAAAATAATGGAAATTAGGAGAAAAAGGAGGTGAAAGGTCACAGATTGCATGTGAAGTGGAAAATGAAGGAAAATAATGGAAAATTAAAAAAATGGAGGCCTCATTCATAAAGAGACTTTTGAGGATTAGTTGGTAACGTTTGGCCAGTTTAGTTTTGGAACTCTCTCATTACTCTCTCTCTCTCATACTGTTGGACACTTAGAGTTTTCTTGGAGCACTTTGGCATTAGAGCAAGAAGAGAAAAGAAGGTAAATGTTGATCTAAAGATGATCTGAGGTTGTCATTGATGTCAACCCAAGTAGCACCAAGGATGACCCTAAACTTCCATGGAACATTTGGCATCACAATTCATGTTTTGTCGTCTCATAACCATTATAGGCATAATCTACTCAAAAATATCTTTCTATCGGTGTATATATCTCCTTGTAATTCCTCACGGTTTGTAAGTTATTCAAGATTGAAGTTAGTAATCCCAATTAGTGGGCTGAAACACCATGGGTTTGTGGCAAGGAATTTATCATTGATTTTTGTCATTGAATAGTCAATAATTAATAATTTTTTAAGCTCCTAAAATCCCTCGAGCATTCTCTATAGAAGCCCCTCTCAACTTTATAAAAATAAATCTCATATATCCTCCAAAAGGAGTGATCGTGGTATTTTCGCCATAAATTTATTTCTGCAAAGTATTACATGGTACAATTACAACCCATTTGAGCTGAAATACTGATGAAAGTTTTGACCTAATTTCTGATATTGGTGCGCTATAAATTCGGAGATATGATCTGTGGAAGTTAGTCTTTTTGTAGGCTCCCAAATTTCATCTCAAAGAGGTGACCTTGGGAAAATCATCATAACTCTCTCTCTGAGAAATGGATTGGAATTCTATAAAAATTAGTGGATAGTGCACAAACTGTATGTTTTTTTGTATCAATTTCAAAGATGAAAGAGGAAACATTGACACGTGACACACTGTACATGTTCGGTCTATTGAACTAGTCCATAATTAGGTCACTATGAGAGATTGGGCATAACATTGCCTTGAAGAATTCAAATTGGGTTAGACATGTGGCATTGTAAAGAAGAATTTGAGGGCTACTACATGATCAAATATCATATATTGGGGATCTAAAATCACAGAGATACATTAGATTCAATATCATACTCCTAGAAGGCAATAAAGAAAACTAGATCAAGTGTTGTCACCAGCTATAAAGGACCAAACTTTCTAGGGCAGAAAAGAGGAAGGTGTAGCAAAATGATGCAGTAGAGGTAAGCTCCAGGTAAGTATCTTCTATATATGCATTTTCATCTCTTAATTTCATTAGTTTCTTTGTATTCTAATTTGTTGTTTTTGTTTAGCACTGACGTATGCTCTGCAGGATGAGGTAAGTTTGGCTATTATCATGTCATTGGTATTTCCTTGAAGACTTTTTGCAGGTATTATATATTCATCAAGAGAAGACTCAATGCATAATCAAATGTTCTGGAGAGTGAGAAATGGTCGCATGAAAAGAGAAAAAATCAAGGTGCATAACAACAACAAGAATTTCACCACATTAAGTCTTCAAGTGGGCAGCACTACATACAGACATTGTAAAACTATCATTGTACAGAGCCATTGTAAATGCATCACTATAAAATTTGTACAAGTTTCTATCTTCCAAGAGTTGAAAAGGCAGTGTTGGGAGGTCTAGGATCATCATTATGTGGTTGTGTCATAGTTGGGGTTATGGTCTAGTGTGTCTTCTTCTTCTACATCATACTATATGATTGTAAAGTAGACCATTTTCCCTGGTACGAGAGTCCATTCTTCTTTTCTTCTTCTATAGGGTGGTAGGATGGTGCATGAAGTCACTAACAGGTTCAAGCCTATGAAAATTTTAGGGTGGTAGGGTGGTGCTATGGTGAGTTGTATCTCATTCGGTGTTGGGGCATCCGTTTAGTTGACTACTGAAGAATCTTGGGCTTTGGAGCATCCATCCAGTGGGAACTGGAGAAGAATTATTTTCTATACTCTAGGAAGTTGGAGCTTTCTTTTCAATTGTATTTAAAGATTAAATAATTATTAGAAAAGTGTTGAGGTGGTTTTTGTCCTGGAGAGGGTTTCCACCTTAAAAATTGTGTGCATTTGTGTTCCTTTTGTTTATTTCTATCATTGTACAAACAATGATAATAATTGAAGATTAAATGATGTTCCAAAATATTAATAATAATACTAATTGAAAGGAATACTAATTCACCCCCCACCCCACCCCCAGTATTTCCAAAAATTGGTATCATAACTTGGTTCCTTAAATAGTAGTTTAACAATTGGAAGGAGACCACGAAGCACACCAAGAATGGTGTATCTTTGTTTAATGAAAATAATTATGCACTCTGGAAAGGAACAATGGAGGTCTATCTCTTGGCGCAAGGTTACGAAGTATGGGACACTGTTTAAAATGGATTTACACTAACCACGGATGCTCAAGGTAAGAAGAATTTGGTAAATGATGCGAAAGCAAAGAACATTATTATTAGTGGACTTATCGAATCTTCTTATCATAAGGTGTTGGGTTGTAAAACCACCAAAAATGTATGGGACAAGCTTGAGAATATATATGCATGTGACTCAAATGTCAAAGAAAAAAAGCTTCAAATCTATAGAGAAAAATTTGAGCAACTCAAAATGAAAGAAGATGACAACATTACTGTATACTTCCAACGCATTAATGAAATAACCAACACTCTAGAAGGATTGGGAGAGCCTATTGATGAGAAGACTATTATACGAAAGATTATTAGAACATTACCAGGAAGATTCAACCCAAAGGTATCAGTCTTAAGATATAGTGAAAATATGGCCAAAATCAACAAAGAGGAATTACATGGAGTTCTCATAGCATATGAAATGAAACTTGATGAAGAAGAGGGTACTTCACATTTAGAAACTGCATTCACTGCATCTAAGAAAACCAATAAGGAAAAACAACCTTCAAAGGCAAAGACCTACACTTGCAAGTGTGAAGAAAAGGAAGATTATGAAGAAGGTTTTTTAGATGGAGAATATGCTTACTTTATGAGAAAACTGAAAATTGGCAAGAAGAAAGGATTCAAAAGGAACTTTCTCTCTAAATAAGATAGCTCATCATCTGATGAAGACAGTGATAGTGAAGAAGAATCCAAGGAGAGAGTACTATTTATGGCTAAGCACAATAAACAAGAGGTATCAAACAACGAAGAAGAAAGGTTTAACATAGAAGAATTTTCTAAGGAGGCAATCAAGCTTATAAAAGCGCTCAAGGCTGAGAATATCTATTCCAATACTCTTGAAGAACAAGTTCAAGGTATCAAAATTGAAGTTGAAGAACACAAATGTATTGAAGAGTCACTTCAAAAGAAGTTGGAAGAAAGAAACTAAGAAAGGGAAGCATTAGAAACCGAAGTAGTCTCACTGTGTACGGAAGTGAAGAAGGGAAACACTGTCTAAAAGTATGCCAACATCACAAGGATGTTGGAAGAAATCAATAATAAAATGACACGAGACCTCAAGAGAGAAGTCCAACAAAAGCAACAAGAACTTTACATAGCATTTGCATAGATTAGCAGGATCACACAACAGATGCAGGAAGCAGAAATTGAAAGGAAGGAATCTGATCAAATATACATATCCATTGTTGACCAAAAGAAAAAGGAATTAGAGACATCTTCATTAGAAATAAGCAGGTTCAAGATTGAAAATGAGAAGTAGAAGGAACAAATACAGGTTCTCAACAGAGAAGTAGAGAAGACCACTCTTCTCAAGCTAAAGGTTGAGGAGGCAAAAAAAAGAAGGAAGATCTTGAAAATATGGTTTCAAGAAGATCTTGCTCAAAATCAAGAAGAACTTGATGCAACCCGTGATGAGATCAACAAAGTCAAGGGATCACAAAAAAATAGATACAAGATAAGATAGATGAAGAAGAAAAAAAAGAAATTAAATATGGTAAAGCTCCAGCTGATGAAGGTACAAGATCCATAGTTTCACAGGATGATTCTAAGAAGGAAGCTGATCAAAGTGAAAAGCCAAAGAAGAATGTTGCAACTCCAAAGATGTTATAGAAATTTTTGGGCACTGCAACTCCAATCATAAATTTCCATAAACTGAGGGCTCCTAAGCCCCTAAAAGTGTTGCTTCACTACCTAAAGGAACAAGGTCAGCTGATTACATCATCTCCCAAAAGTTCTCCACTAAAAAATGCTTAGAAATGGTCAAAATTGGACCATACTGAATACCCAGTGCAGAGGGTGTGATGCATATCACCTTCCCAGTGTAAAGGGTGCAATGCATACTGGATGGCCCCTCTGTAAGGTGCGATGGGCGAGAATGGACAAATGGAAGAGACGATTTGCAAGGTGGAAAATCATAGAATCTTCCAGAAGCTTCCCCTCTGACACTTGCCTCTCTGTTTTCGACCAGGGATGAGTAAGAGATCATCAGTCTCCAAGTGGAATCAAGAACTATCAGAGAGAGGACACTAATCAAAACCCCAAAAGATAAATCACCCCCCTACAATCATCTATATATGGATCCCTCATCACAGAGATCCAGAGGTTGGAATCTTGTATCTTGTAGAGAAGTGTTGTTGGTTTTCTGGTGAAACTTCATAGTGTTGGGTGATCTAAGCTTTATTTGAGGTGAAGAAGGGATTTCTTACTGGAGGATGATGTTGGTCCTGTGTTATTTATGAATATAGATCTCTGTTCTTTGATAGTATTATGCTGCTTTGATTCCACAGGTGCTCTTTGAAGCTGGGCAGACAAAGAAGAAGCAACAAAGATCTATCAGGAAGGAGAGGAATCAAGTAAGGAACCAAGTGCAACACCAAGGTTGGTGTCCTTTATTCCACTCTTATCTATTTTCATAAAGGAAAACGAAAGTAGTCTTTACTTGTTTGTTTCTAAGATAGCTACCAGTCTTAGTGGGAATAACAACTCCGAGTGGACACTATTCCCGGTAACAAAATGGCGACCATATTGGGGAGCGAATAGATTGTTTGTTAGTCTATCTTTGTTTGTTTTATAAACTTACAGACAGAGCCTGAAGTCAAGCCAGCTAGCCTTCGAACTGCATTTGTTATACGAATGCAAAGTATATCAATGCTGCTTCAATCTATCTCCGGGTTTTGTTTATAAATTGAACAATCGATATGCAAACGTTCTAATTTCCCTAAGTGGTGGCTCTAGTAACCTCCTTAGATCAACCCCTGTGATTTACATTTACTGAACATCACTTACTCGGCCTAAATCCCTGAATTGAATTGCAAATTGTGAGCAAATACTAGTTAAAAGTCTCGCACTGGTACCATCGCACCCTCCCTTCAAGGCAGTCTATATGCATCGCACTTCCTCTATGCAGTAGGTGAGATGCATACTGGATTCTCTGTGTGACAGGTGTGATGGTTAGGGAAGGTTAATTTTACATTCATACTTTGGTTTTTCTTCACTCTTTTCAGTTCTATTTAGGAGTTTTGCTGTCTGTGGTCAGTATATATCTGTGAAAACCCCCTTCTCTTCCGTCATTCCACCTCTCTTGTGCAAAGAACTGTAAGTGTTTTTATGTATTGTGCGCCATTTTCAGTTCTCTTTTGCAAAAAAGTAGAGTAGTCGAACTGTCGTTTCTTAATCTGAAAGTGTCGTAAGTGTCATTTTCAGTCATAGAAGAGAATCCCATTGTTCTTGATAGTCAATTATACTATTACTCTTGTATATGATTTGAGTTAGTAGCTTTTAAAGTGTCAAAAAACAGTTTTCATTTCGAAATTGCAAAGTGTCGCCCTTATCTTCACTTTATTTTGAAAAGAAATTTGTTGAGTATTGTCGCTTTGAAAATAATTCATATTTTCACTTAGCTTTTTTATCGTGATTCATACATTAAGGAGGCTAAAAACAAATACATGCATGTGCATTTGCATTTAGACTACTTGGTTTGATTTAGGACAGTGCATTTAGTGTGTGCTCTGTGCTCTTTGTTGAAAGACTCTCAATTTTCTTTCCTTAGTAGCTAGGATTTTCATTGCCAAAAGAAGATTAAACAGTTGTTTATCATCTTAGACTGCATTTTAGGAATTGTATACACATCACACAGTGAACCTGAAAGGAAAATTTTTAAACAAGATCAACTATAAAATAAATTTAATGAATCTAAAAACGCTTTGGAACCTAACGCACAATATCTAGAAGTCTAGGCTAGAGACGTATTCCGGCGTCGTAAAACCTGGTAAATGTTGTTTTCATTGTTGGTTGGGTGATTCCTCCACTCTGAGACGACAAGTGCCAGTACGGACTTGTGCTCCCACATACCATTGAGTATATACTGGGAGACCATAATAGGCTACATCCTTTATCCTTAGGAAGCCGTGTCTACCACCCTATCGATCGCAATGCACTGAACACAGCATTCGGGAAGATTGACTGTCATACTGTAAAAAGTATTCTACAGTTTTGCGATTGGTTTGGTAATCCCCTCTGCCTAGATTTCCAGAGAAGTCTCTTTCATTCCTTTTCAGACTCCTTAAAAGAAAAGGTCGATCTGAGCACTTGTCACTTCAGGATCATTAAAAATCGAAGGCGACTAGAGTCATCTTTTGTTTTTTCTCGACTCTTAAAAATTGAAAAAAAAAGTTGTGTCAAAGCGTCTAAAATTTATTTTAATCAAAATAACATCATAAGTTCCCTCGTTGGTCTTCAGGTTGAGAAAAATGGAGTCTACCAACCAAGGATTTCCCCTTGGAGGAAATCCTAGTCCTTTCTCCTCTTGGGGAGATGTTGGTGCACCCCATATGGCCACATTGTCACTTCCAGGATTGATGATTGGTTTGCCCGTATGGCTCTTCTCTACCTCTGTCATTCAGAATACCATAATTCCTGAACAGTCAAGTCAGCAACTAGATGATACTAGAGTCACCCCCCAGCCTTCTACTTTGTATGTTTCGCCCTCTCCTCCTTCCTCTTCACTTGATAAAGCTGGTAAAGCTAAAGATCAAGTAACTGAGAAGAAGAAGAAGCGGAAAGAGAAAAAAGAAAAGAAGAAGAAAGAACCAAAAGTAAAAGGGGGCAACCATGCGTCGTGTAGCGAAAATCCTCACACTGCACCGTCTAAACCTAAATCTCCATGTGTCATTTGCAAAGGAGACCACTATCATCGAGATTGTCCTTGCATCCCTCGGATTTTAAGGGACTGGTCTCCTCATTTGCACAATCCAGTGTCGTCAAACTATGATGATTATGTTGAAAGCACACCATCAACCAGTGAAAGTGAAGTATCTGGACAGAAAAGGAATCACAAATTTCCTTGTAAATTGTGTGAAGACGCTCACACCGTCCACAGTTTTCCCTTCCTAGATGAAGCTAAAAGACTTTTGGATGACCGTCCTACTTCACCGCTACGGCTCCCTCCTGGATATAAGGAACTCTTGCCGAGTCCACCATTGGTTGAAAATCTGGCTGGAATGCCATTCTGGTCGACTGAAATGTATATCATTGAAAATGAACCCTCTGAATCCATACCAGACGAAAGTCAAAAGGTCGAGGCGGCAGTTGGCCCGGTCTTGCCTTCAAAAGGTTCATCTTCGATAGATACCGTCACTGAAGAGAAAGAGAATGACATCGTTCAAATTCTTCTCGTAAACACAAACTCCGATGAACTTGGGGGCAGTCTACCCGTTCCTTTACTGCAGGAAGGAATTTTATCAGAGTCATATCCGGCCGTCTATTTGGTCCCACCTCCAAGCAACCTAGTTGTTTCCTTCGATTGGAATCTACTAGGCAGACCCCGTGTACCAGCTACTGTACCATTCAGAATCATTGTATAAGCTCACAAAATGGTCATGGTTGGTACCATCATAGATGAAGGGGCTTCTGTGAGTATCCTTTCCTCAACTACTTGGAAAGCGCTTGGTTTGCCATTGCTTTTGTCTGAAATGAGAAATCTGACAGGCTTTAACAAAGGAACCAGTCGACCATTAGGGATCCTTCCCAATGTGCCCATTACTTTGAGAAGGAAAATCGTTCGCATGAACGTGATGGTAGTCCAAGGACCCCTGGATTATAATCTACTCCTTGGGCGTGACTATATTTATTGCATGGGAGCTATCGTCTCCTCACTCTTTAGAGTAATGTGTTTTCCGCATGAAGGCAGAGTGGTCAAGCTCATAGCCCAATTGTCATTCCCTGGTTCACATATAGAAAATAGTCAAATGCCATCCCTAAATGGTCTTTTCACGCAAGGAATGTCTCATCGATCTCTAGTCCATCCACCTGATGAGTGTGAGTGATTTAGGAGGATATGACTGAAACCCAGGGGGCATGCACCCTGGTCTGTTTCAGCAGAAAAACCTGGGGTATAGAGTAGGTTTCCGTGGAAGATATATGACTAGTCTGACACACCCGTCCATTTAGTAAAAGGGGACTAAACTGGAATAATATTCCCTCGTCAAAGTTATGTGAGTGGAGGCGACTGTTCCACTCACCTTTGTCTATTTCGGTAGACATCGCCAAGGAAGCATTTTGTCTGTGACGCAGATGGAGAGCTTTCATATGGTAACCTGGGAATTTTTCGCTATACCTGGGGGCATGCAAACCTTTTTGCATGCAAGCGAAGAGCGATCCTAGCTTGCATAAAGAAAGGATCCGAGGCAAAGCTTTAAAAGGTGCAAGCCCCATAAAAAATGGCATCTTAGATGAGATATCCTTATTATATGACTGGCACGAGCAATTTTAACATGGAATACAAGATCGTTAAAAAATAAACATAATCAGTGAGCAAATGTTTCCCCCAGAGTTTAAGCTCATTAAAAATGAACCAAATTTCCGGTAAATAACCATTGTGAATGCATTTTGAGCCATGGTCGTGTTCTCACCATCACCTCCACTCTTTATTTTAGCTCATCATTCGCCTCCATTCAATTGCTTACCCTTTTGAGGAACATCTATGAAGAGTGATTCTATTAGCCATCCTTGTGACACTGCCGTGATTGGAAAATTCCAAACCTTACCTGGAATCAGTTGCTACTCGAAATCATCACTCGTTCCTTGAAAAACGAGTCTCCTTTAAGCTCTTTTCAACTGACTCATAAAATATGAAAAGATTGTCGAGCGATTAGCCTCTCCGGCTC
>APFE030617578.1:35844-64998 GCA_000404065.3 Pinus taeda | reverse complement strand
GTTAACTATCATTGCTTCTTTTCTGAATTCCATTACCTGCGAGTTTCCTTTGAAATTATCCAATTGTGCTGTGATCTGGGCGATATGCTCATCCTTAGTTTTCAGTAATTGCTCATTTGCTGCCTTTAATTGTTCCAAAGCCTCCTTCAACTCATTCTGTCTATGGATCGCCGCCTGATTGATGCTCTGTTTCTCCTCCTCTCATTGTTTAGTCAATTGCTCATTCATTTGTTGTTGTTGTTCTAACTGTGCCTCGATTTGTGTTACCTTTTGTTTCATTGCTGCCATCTCTTCTTGTAAAGTGGAAATTTCTTGATCTCTAGTTTTAAGCAAAAGACTTACCTCTGATGCCTTGTCGATAGTAGCAGCTGAATAAGCTCCAGCATACTGTGACAGTTTGGTTAGATCATCGGAGGGGTCTTGTTTCTGCTTCCATACTACATTGCCCATGATGGTTGACTCGGGAAAGATAGAAGGTTGATCAGGCCTTTGTCTCTTTCTCGACCGTTTTACTACGGCTTTATATTTTGGGCTGTAGAAGACATTCAAAGGAGGAATATCTTCTACCTGTAGAATGATTTGTTCACTAGGACTTTTCGGAATAATCTCCACATCTTTTGATTTTGGTGTACCGCTGGTTATGCTTAAAGTCTGAGATGAGGTTTTACCCTGTTCAGTGCTGCTTTTGGGAGTATCAGTGCTCTGCGAGTCTTTACTTCCACCAATAATGGTGCTGAAATGCTGCCACTCTTCTTGCAATTGAGGGTCTGTGACAACACCTTTATTAGTATCGGTGATGCTTTGTTTAGACTGGGATTCCCTAAGCAGTTGTTCTTGCTTTTCCCTTTCTCTCTGCTCCTGTTCTTTCTGCTGTTTTTCTGCCTGTTCTTTCTCTTTCTCTTTCTGTCGCTTCTCTGCCTGCTCTTTTTCTTTCTCTTTCTGTCACTTCTCTGCCTGCTCTTTTTCTTTCTGTCGCTTCCCTGCTTGCTCTTTGCGCTGTCTATCTTCCTCCTCTTTCCTCAAGCGTTCTTGTTGTTCTTGCTTCATCTTCTCTTCTCGACATTTCTTTTGTTGTTCCTCTTGCTCTTTATTATTGGTCTGTATTGTAGCAGGAGGTTTCTCAGTCTGTTGTTGGCTAGGCTCACTTGATGATGCTGCTTGGGCAGTTATTAATAAATCCAGAGGCAGAGTTTGCAACCTCTGTTCTCTGAGTTTATTAAACTCAATTAATCTTTCATCGTTGTATTGCCTCTTAGCGAGTTGCATGACCTGAAATATTGATTCAGCTGATTTGAACATGTCATCAAAAATGTCTTCTTTGTGATCAAATAATGCTAATTTAGCATGTTCCAAAGCAGCATATGCTGTTCGCTTTGGATCAAATAGCCTATTTGGAAGTGTAGCAAAATTTAGGGCTTGAATCTTCGAAGCTTCTTTCTCTGCATGTTTTAGATCATGCAGCGTGAAAACCCCACATCTGAAGGGGAAAGTAGGCCAACCCCTTTTCTTCTCCTTTTTAAGAATCTGAGTGGTGCTCTCAGCTGTTATTTGGTAAGCAATCTCCCTTGCTAACAGTTTATCAGGGACATATAAAGGAAGGACATGAGGGTTGGCTTGACTTCCAAAAACCCTAATATAAGTGAAATGTTCTTCTCCGAACCAACTACCTACCGCAGGCAGATCAAAAGAAGCAAGGTAGGATATCTTAGGGATAGGCTTATCAAAAATTGCATAATATACAGGCACCATGAAACCATTGCAAATTTGGTACATGTGGTTTTTATAAGATGTTTTCCACATCTTACGATGATAAATGTGAATGGGCGAGGGATCCTGCACGGTCCACCTCCAGCCAAGAATAGGGAATTCAGAATTAAAACACAAAGTATCCAAGATATATGCACTGTAGTAAAAAGGGGGAATTTTTCTTTCAGTAACTCTAGTTTTGTTCCTGAAATCAATAACAGCTAATGCCAGCTTATCTGATAGAATAGTGGCCCAATCCATAATAACACTGTTTACTGCCGCGTCCATGAGAGGAACCATTTCAATGGTGAAAACGGCAGAGTCATGTAAACCCCACAATCTACACATCATTATGCCGGCATAACAATAAGGAGAACACAAAGAGGCGACTGAGTACTTACCGGAGGATTCATGTCTGTGTTTATTTGGATTCTGCCTCCATTCCTTGATAGGTTCAGATTCGACCTCGTGTTCACTTGCAAATTGTTTCAGAAAAGCGCTATTATATACCTTCTCTGGCTTAGGCAAATGATACATTTGCCTCAGATCTTCAGGTTTAAATGACCCAAAAATTCTCCCATCCTTTGTGATGAAAGTTCTATCGGTGAAGGAGATTTCTTCAATTGCCCATTTCACCACGTCAGTATACGGTAGAATTTTCTCTCTAGCCGCAATTCTATGGAGGAATGAATCTACCAAATCTTTAATAGAATTTTCCGACCTATTAGATGAATCCGCAGTAGCTTCTTCCTCTGCTTGTGCTGGTTTTTCAGCTTCTATTAAATCGCAAGTCCCTTGCCAAGTTGTCTTTGCTAGGCCTGCGCATGTAGTGTCGGATATTAAGCCTTTCTTACTATTTGGCGTTGATTGTCCTGCGGCTGGTGAGTTTGAAACATCGGCAACCTTCTTGGACTTTTTACCCATCATGTTTTGAATCCTCTGGTAGAAATGTATCCTGCACAGGGAATAAGATCTGGCGTAACACAGAGATAATAGTGAAACTCAGAGATGATAGCCGAATGTGAAAGATTAACATTGATATATCCAGCTTTTGTTGAACGGCGCGGAGACAATCTATAGGCAGATCTTAGGGCAGAGATTCATTATGTAACCGTATAGGGCCTGCCACCTTTATAAATGCCCATTATTCCCAAATTTGATTCGAAAATCTCTTAAAGCGAGTAGAGGGCGTATGGGCGGCCGGGCGGGAGTGATTATGCCTTAATTACCAATAAATTGGGCTCTCCAATCACTTTACTAGCTTTTTCATTGAAAATCGTGCTTTATCGCATCGCAAGGAAAGGAGGGCACGAATGGCTTTAACAATGGGTTTGAATATCGCTGATCGCCGATTGCGATATCGCATCGGCGAAAAGCATATGTGCGTTAAAGATGGTACAAGAGGATTGTCGATTGCCGATTGCGATATCGCATCGGGGTTTTACCATGCGGTGTATTATGGGTACATAATGGGATTGCCGATTTCCGATTGCGATATCGCCGATGGCTTTATCGCGTCGGGGAAAGGGTGTATGTCATTTGATGCATTGCTTTTTTGCCTTTGCGATATGCGATCTTGCGATAGCTTTATCGCGAAAACTTTATTTGCGCTTTGTGTAGTCTTTTAAATGAAATAAAGCTTTTGATATCATTTTATTTGTAAGAGGGACCCATTCCATATTCTAATGTTTTTAGGAGAAAGATATTTATGAAATGGGGGGTTGTTTTGCAAGGCACAACACAACCCCTGGTTCGATAATCACAAAAAATATCCCAACTGAGAAAAGAAAGAAGGATGGAATGGATAAAAACAAGTATCATATGAAGCCTCAGGACCTAGACAAATAAGAAATGAATGTGGGAGTTGAGGATATCAATGCATAAGGCGCAAAACCAATTTCTCGGTTGTTACCATATATACCTCCATGAAAACCAACCACCAAAGTAACTAGGGACCTTGACTCTATGAAATTGAAGGTATTCACACTATTGTTGCCAAGGAAGTACCTATTGAGGGGGACTTGCTGACCTGGGTTCCATTTATAAAGATGGAGGATTGGGATTTGGGCGACCATGAGAAATTTCCACAGCTGGAACCTAGTAAATACTTGAAGATAGTCTACTATGAGGAGGAAGGTGTTACAAAAC
The DNA here is from genome assembly GCA_000404065.3 of Pinus taeda. Taxonomy (NCBI): domain Eukaryota; kingdom Viridiplantae; phylum Streptophyta; class Pinopsida; order Pinales; family Pinaceae; genus Pinus; species Pinus taeda. The sequence continues at coordinate 61,104 of APFE030617578.1, read as the reverse complement.
TTGAACCGATGCAGTAGACACAACGAACCATCGAATTAGCAGTAGATGGGCCAACTATAGAAACATTGGTTGAAGAAGTTTGATTGGCTGGAGTTCAATGCATGGAGACACTTCACCCAGTGAAGTGTTTTTTCACCAGCCTGAAAGCAAAAATCCACAGTGTACCAGCAGAGTGACTCGAGGATGAGCCACATAATTGTGTTGGGGGCCCGTTGGGATCGGATCCCCTAGGTCAAAGTCTCTACATTTTAAAACCCCTTACATTTCAGTATTGTTTTGAGATTCGCCATTGTTTTCGGACCAAGGTATTGTAATAGAAAAGAGTGTAAAAAGGTGTCTTAGCGAGTCTAAGGAAAACAATCACTAGATGGATGAAATACTTTTGAGTCTAATTTTGTGAGATCTTTCTGTATTCCAACGAAGGGGAAGGCTCTTGCAGCTGAGTGCACGGAGACCTTAGTAAGTTCGCAAGTGAGTGTGTGGGCTACTGCAGCTGTGTGCACATGGTTTGGAAAGTTTTTATGAAAAATATCTGAAGTAATAAAATATATTTGAAGCAATTCTATGTCTATTTTTATGCACCTGTGCATTTTCTGTATTTACGCACAACCGAATGAAGTTTATCTGTATTTTATCTTAAGTACTCCGCAAAGATCTGGATCTACTATTAGATGTTATTTTATGCATGATTAGATGTTTACACGCAGTTTATAACTTTCTTTAACTTAAAATAACTTAATTTCATGAATAAGGGTTCGCGAAGGTTATATTAGAATTAAAACTGTAGGAAACACCTTAACCACATCACGTAGCCTTCTGCATGCAGAAGCCTAGTTCTAGCATCCCCTAATATTGCGTCGGGTGAGACTATAGCCTGCGCTATGCGGGTTGTTGCCAAAAGGACCGATAGTGTAAGGTTTTGTTGGTTAGCACAACTAACTTTGAACTTGGGTCCAAGCTCTATCAAGCCAACACTCATTCATTGGTATTTGTCTACATTTAATTGTTGTTACTCCATTGTTCAATTTCTGTAGAAATTCCAAGGCGACTAAATTGTCAAATCCTTGTAGCCTAGAGAAATACTCAGTCCAACCTACCTGTTCCAGAATTCTCCATGCCTGTTCAGAGGCCTGAAGTTGAACTGGTTCACTTCGGATTGATTTGCCACCCATACTTGTTTTTTCTCAAGAAAATATTCAGAAGCTCCCTACATAGTTTTAGCCAACAACTTGATGAAAAATAGCAATATGCAACTATGATCTCAATATAACATATGCAAATAGAATTACTATAATTATTAGTCATCCTTGTTAATTTTTGGTATCATGTCATGCATGTGATTTTTCACTTCCTCCCAATGACAAGAAAGGTTGACCGTGACCATTGGTGATATGGAAAATCGATGGTATATTAATGCATTTAGTTTCCATAATGGGGAATGGTCAAACCAAGCAATTTCACTCGGCGTAGTGATGAGGCATATTTAATGTTGAGATAAGTTGAATCATGAATATCTTTGCAGAGTTTGAAGCATAAAAAGGAAATATAGATCATGGGTAAAATAAATGTGCGCCATAAGATTATCCTTTGAAGAGAGAATAAATAGAATTAGCAAGGTCCATTTGTAAAGATAAATATGCATTCCCTATATCTAAAGATAAATATTTGTTCACATAGGCTTTGAATTACCACCTTAGTTATTATAATAGGTTTCCAAATTAGTTTTGGTGATTCCTCCTTTATTTACTAAATAGGGAAGTCAAAATTAAAAAGTATTGATATGGCGATTCCAATTATACTTCAATACCACAGGTAGATCCTCTTTTGCCAGTAGGCGTCCATAGCCTCGACAAGGTTGCATTTTAACCCCTTGACATGCAAGTATCCCATTCACTAAAAATTCATGTCTTTTTTTGAAATTTTCTCCAAAGACCATTGTTCTTGCGTGGTGACTAGTTGATAACAATGCAATTCATCAAATATTAACAAAGTGAATAAGCTGACTCATGATGAGACATCTTGTCCTTTGACTAAAATGTCAAAAGCCATTACCCTGGCTTGGTGACCATAATGGTAATGTCACTGTGTTAAGTCTTATGATCATGGTAGGCCAGCTCGTGATGAGACCTCCTATTCTTTTGGGAAAACATATATTCTTAATTTCTTTATTTTTATAAGTTTTTATTCCTACTATTTTTTTGTATGAAAAATTGGTGAATGAGGTGGCTCATCAGCTCATTAAGAGTTAGGTATGGCGTAAGAAGCATTGTGACAAAATTTCCATTTTAAGCTATGATTTGATTTCCCACAAAATTATGTTTGAAGGAAATCACCAACCTATATGGAAAGGAGAAAAAAAACTACTTTGGTGGTAATTGAGATAATATATCACGAACAATTTATGTTACTTACAATATCATGATTGCTAGAATTTTTATTTTGATAGTGTTTGCCAAATCAAATAAGATATTCTTTATAAGGTAATGTTTGGATTAATATAATATTTATCACCATGATAATAAAAGAATGCTTCAAAACCAAAAAGAAAATTGCATAGTTATAAGGGAACAATAGCTGCAATCAAAGGAATAATAGCCATGTCCAAACGGAATGGCGGCCACTATGAAATGTAAAAGTGGTTGTGACAAAGGGAAACAACAATTGTGATAAAAAGTAGCAATGTCCTCTATAAAAGGAAACAACACTGTTAGAACGGAAAGTCGTACGAAAATGGAACAAAAACTGTGACCAAATGAACGAAAGTTATATCCAAAGGAACAACGACTGTGATAAAGGAAACAATGACCGTGCTTAAGGGAAGGGAAACTATGATCAAAGGAATAACAACGGTAATGAAGAGGCACCAGTAATGGGACAACACACTGTGCCATAAGGGAATCGCTGTCGCAACTAAAGGAACAACTGCTGTGATAAAGGAAACAACAATTGTATCCTAATGGAACAACAAGATGTGCGAAAGAGAACAACCACTGTAACCAAAGGAACATTGACTGTTACATAATAAACAAGATGTACTAGAATCGAAAATCCATTTTCCATTAGTTAATTATTATCAAAATTAAAAGAAAAAACTAAGAATATTCCACACAAAAATATATGCATTATATACAATATGCAAAGATTTTTTTGAAATTTCAAGGAGATGTAACTGTCGGATTACCTCCCCAGTCATCTACAATCTGAAAAATAGAATCATTACTTATCTCATGGTAAAAAGACTCCCTTGTAATTGGTTGGCGATAAAGGCATAATCAATGTTTGTTTTCAAGAAAAGAGGTACCAGACCCATCATGGTGGTTATGGTCACTATACCCTTATCGTGAACTTCGGCGATTTTGTAAGGTCCAAGCCATCTCGTCTAAAGCTTTCCTGGAAAATCTTGAAATCTCGAATCATATAGAAACACTCAGTTACGTCTCTGAAATATCTTCTTTTTGATGAGATGATCATGCCACTTGGCCTTCTGCGGTTGAATAATAGTTGTGCGTTGCAAATCCAATAGTCGTGCCTCATCCAATTCTTTAAGCTACTGCAAGCATTTCTTCTACACTTCTGTGAAGTTTAGTTCAACTACTTTTGTAGTTTTAAGAGTCTTTATTTCAAACTCAATCAAAAAGATAGATTCCTTTCCAAAAACAAGATGATATGGTGAGTAGCCAGTGGTGTTACGCCATGTCGTCCGGTAAGACCATAAGGCTTCTAGAAGTTTAGTTGCCTAATTTTGAAGATTCGCGGACACTGTTTATGTTAGAATTGCCTCCAGGAATTTATTAGTGCTTTCCATTTGTCCATTTTCCTAGGGATGGTAAGGACAACTAATTTTTTACTTGATATGATAATTCTGAAGGGTGGATGAAATATTATGAGAAGTAAATTATGATCCCCCATCTATTATTACTTCTCTTAGTAATCTGTATCACACGAAAAGTTCAAATAGGAAGTTAATAATTGCTTCTTCAGTAGCTTTTAGAAGGGCTACTACTTCCACTCACTTAGTCACGTAGTCTGTGTAAGCTAAGATGCATGCTTTTTGGTTTGATGGTGTATTAAAAGGACCCACGATGTCTAATGCCTGTGTCTCAAAGGGCTCTATTACTAGTTGTGGCTTGAGAGGCATTTTGTCATCTTGATGAGGACGACCCATTCTTTGGCAGTTGTCACAACCCTTGACATACTTTTTGGCATCTTTAAATATTGCGGGCCAGTAATAGCCCATATGGAGTACTTTGTGTCCAATTCTATGATAAAAAAAATTCCCACCGCATAGTTCACCATGGCAGGCTTTCAAAATATAATAATATTCATCCTCACTTATGTATCTACGAATTTGAAAATCAAAGCCCGTGTGGAAGACATATACGCCTATCTAGGATAATCGAGCATTGCGCTAAACAATTAATTTTCTTTCCCATGGTGACAAATGTGTTGGTCATTTTCCCACTTTGAGGTAATTCACCACATCAGTGTACCAAGGTTTCTTTACTGTCACAACAAATAGATGTTCCTCTAGAAGTTGATCATCCACTGGTGATGGGTCAATTATCTTAGGTACTCAGGACAAGAAATCTGCAATGAGATTTTCTTTTCCGGGGTGATCTTTGATGGTAATATCGAACTCCTGTAATAATAGCAACCATCGAGTCACCGGGTCATTAGTAATAGTCTTTTAGCTAAATATCTAATATCGGAATTATCAGTGTATAGAAAAACTACATATCATGTTATATAATGACGAAAATTTTTAATAACATATACAACATCTAAAAATTCCTTCTTTTTCACTGCATAATTTAATTCGGTCAGTGTAATATTTTTGTTGATATAGTAAATGGAATATGGTTTCCTGTCTTCTTCCTATCCAAGGACAACACCGATTGTTGTGTACGATGTGTTTGATGAGATATGGAAGGGAAGATTCCCATTCGGTCCTCTTAGTGTTGGGGCTCCTGTAACCAACTTTTTAAGATCTGCAAAAGAGACATCGCAAATTTTGTCAGTCCATTCAAACTTGACGTTACCTATTAAAACATATAATGGTGCAACTATTTTTGAGAAATGTTCTATAAATGTGTGATAATATTCAGAATAGCCAAGGAAACATCGTAACTTTGTTGGTGTACGAGGTGTGGGTAACTTAAGAATGACCTCATTATTTTCCAGATCTACTTGAATACCTGCAACAAAAATGTAATGTTCTAAAACTACACCTTCGGTCATCATCATATGGCAATTATCACGACCAAGACATAATCTGGTAGGAATACATCGTTCAAGCACTTTTTCCAAATTCTTTAAGGCTTGATCAAATTCATCACCATACAGGGTAAAGTCATCCATATACAACTCAAGTCCATCATTAATCAAATCATAGAAAATACTCAAGGTCACGCTTTGAAAGTGACTGGAGAATTACACAACCCAAAAGGTAAAGCTATATATGGAAATGTTCCCCATGGTCAGGTAAATTGGTCTTATCTTGATCTTTGGGAGTGATATGGATTTGGTTATAACTGCTGAAAATAGCTAAGAAGGAGAAAAACTTGTTCCTAACGAGTGTCAAGGACTTGGTCTACAAATGGAAGGGGAAAATGAGTTCTCTATAATCCACACAATTTTTGCACTTCCCATTCTTCTTGGGGATTACAAATAATGGAGAAATCCACTGAGTCTTTGAAATAGGGTATACAAAATTAACATCGAACAGTTTTTGTAATTCATGTTTTACTATATCCCTGAGATGTGAATTTAATATTCTCTAGGGGTTCTGAATATCATAGACATATTTCTCTATATAAATGTGTTGAGTACATAATTGTGGGTCGATTCCCTTCATATATGAGTATTCCCAGGAAAATGGTTGTTTATATTTGTGAAGAATCTGGATTAATTTTTGTTGTTACTAGTTATCCATATTAACATTAATGTTAAAGGTTTTACCTCTGTCAATTTCAATTGGTATGCTACTATGAATGATTTCATGGGTATATGATCATTATTTGGAATTTCTAATGGATCTTCCTGGGCTTCATTATCAAGTATAGCTTTAAACATTTGACACATTGGATAACCTATGGTAGATAGTATGTGAATGAAGCCATTAATTATATTGTCTTTTGTCTTATTTTTAATTTCGAGGGCTTCATCTAATGTAAGAAGGGAGCATAGGTTTTCTTCTTAGTATCTATGCGAGCATGGTTGATAATTTTCAATAAGGGAGTTGGGTTTAGTAGGTGGACATAGGATGAGGTTTTTGTTGGCGTTTCCCTTGATAATTGTCATGTTGCCTGTTCGACATCCTAGATATGTGTCTGATGTTGCCAACCATGGCCTCCCTAATATTAGAGGGTGCCCATTTAATATATTCCTTGGATTGATAACCAAAAGTCTACTGGGGACTCCCAAGAATCCATAGAGAAAATAATGTCTTCCAAAGTACCTTCGGGCCTAACTACTGATCTATCAATAACTATAATAAAGTTGAGGTTGGCTTCAAGGTTGTGACACCCAAAATATTGTGGGTATCATTAGTTAAAATATTGATGTTTGCTCCTAAATCTACCAGAGAATTTGGAAAGGTGCAAACCTTAATTTGGATAGTTACTACTGGATTTCCTAGGTCATTGTACTTGACAGGTACCTATTTCCCTAAAATGAGATCAGATAATGTTCCTATAACATGAACTGTTGGTGGGTTTTTGGGTTTCCTTCCACGCTTTTTACTGCATAATTATTTGATTGTTTTAGCATAGATCAGAACATCTTGTATAGCCTGAAGGAGCGAAATTTTTATACATAAATTCTTTAATTCCCCTTATAAGATCAAAATAAAGATAAATATTTGGTTTAGTTATGGCAAGTCTTTCAAGGAATGGAGGAGAAGCATTCATAATTCTATCAAAACCCTGTTGATTGATTACAACATTGGTTGGTTCTATTTAAGAAATAATTACAGTTGGAGGTTTCACTATAGGCCACTCCTTTATTCTTGTTTCATTGTATTCTGATTCCTAATTAACTATGCCACCTTCAAGGAAGACAACTTGCCCATACCTTAGCCGTAGTTCATTGCATACAAGAGGATTTACTTCATAATCTGAACTTTCAACAATTTGTGCATATTGGACAAGTTGATTATTCAGATTAGGATTCCACTGGGTTGGAAATTACGGATGTATCGGGGGTTGGGGTTCGAGGGTAATTGAAATAGAGTTAAATATGCTTGAGACCAGGGAAGAGTCCCGACAGGTGGATTGATTGGTCCTGCAAGGTGCTGCCAATTTTGAGATCACATTGAGTTTTTCACAGATGAATTATTACATTATGAAGGATAGGGATTATTGGCTGCATCCTGCCAAGATGGGGTGGAATATTTTTTATTTGTCCATATAGGTCCAAGAAATGGTTGATTTGGCCAAGGTGGTGCGGCATAAGATTGGGGTTTCCAAGTGGAGTTAAAAGATGGTTTTCCCTACCATGTAGATCCAAAAATTTGCCGTTGAACATAATGTCCTGAATAAAACAGACATGGATCTTGCATCATACCTGAAATATGGGCCTTCTATTCTCATCGTTTTTCCATAAGATATGGTTGTTTTGGATCTTCCCCAGTTGCTTTAAACACGACTTTCAATCCTAGTAGTGATGGACATCAATCTGTTGAATGATCTTTAGTGTCGATAATGCATGTTTCAACCGTATCCAGTGGACATTCCCTTTGGTTGTGTTTCCTTCGGAAGCATAGAAAGAATATCGCTAAAGCTCATTCTGCTTCAAATCGTTTATGTTTTTCCTGCAAGAAGTCCAATTGTTTAGTTAATGTACCCAAAATTTCAGTTTTAAAATCTTCTTAAAGATTACCAATCTCTGCTTGAGTTACGCCTCCACTTGGAACTTTGTTAGTTCAAGTAAGAGAATCCCTAATTCCATATCTTGTTTGCATACTTCCTCATGAGCACTTGATACATAGTTTAACAATATCATCATGTTATTCTAGTGAAATATCACCTTTCCCCATCAAATTAAGTGTTTCCCTCCATTCATCTTTCATGCCTTTAATTAAAGTAGTTTTCAACACTTCCTTTGGTAAAGTGGTATAAGGTCATCTCTGTAGGTTGTACTAAAATATATCAACGTATTCCTCTAAGGTTTCAACATCCTTTGCAGTAATTTTAAAGATTTCATATTTTAAGTCCCTAGATCGAGAATTTGGTAAGAAAAGAACTTTTCATTACATCCCAGGAATCCATAGTACCTCCTCCTAACCCCATGAACCAATTTAAAGCTACCCGCTTCAATTTAGAAGGAAAAAATTTCAGCTTATGGGGATCAGTGGTGTAATCATACCCTCTACATATAACATTGAACTTGAATAAGAATGAATCAGGATCTTTTGAAGTCATCCTATGAAAAGTTGGGATACGGTGTAATGGGATGACTTTCATTGAAGCATTGGCCAATGGATTGACTATAAGATATTTTATGGTCAAGGTTTGATCTTGTGGCACCTAGTATTCCATTTGGTAGAAACTTTGCCAATATCTTTCAGGGATTTCGTGATTAGGAGGTATTATTTGAGCAGGGGGATTTTGGTTGATGTTCAACCCTCGAGGGGGCTTCACAGCACTGGTTAGATTAGGAATAGATGCTTCTCTCTCAATACGTGTCATAAGGGGTACATGTACGAGAGTCTGTAGATTTGTCTCAACAAATCGTAATTCTATTCCACTTGTTTCTCCCTCCCATTATTTTAAGTTACAAGAATTCCCCTCATACCTATTAGAAGGACCAAAGTGCTTGATACGCATGTCTTGAAAGCTTTGTTCAAAGCCTTAAGTTTTGTTGTGAATCTCAACGTGAGATGCAATTGATGATTCTGCTACTCGAGGGGCAATGGAAGAGCCCTTCTCAGATATTTTTCGAGGACCTATTGAAACTTGAGATTCAAATTTTCGAATTATTTCTTCTATGAAGGTCAATCTCCCAAGGCTCACTAGACCTTGGATTTTTTTGGCTTTTGATAGAGATTTTTGTTCTATAGCTACCTGATTTATATTATTCTTCTTAGTCATACACACCTACATAATTTAAATGTATCATCCAAATGTGGTTGTTGGCACAAGCTCTTTACTTGGTGCATGTGTAGGTTCCTACATTCCGTCTTTAATACCTGACCCTTCAGAGACACAATCTATCACTATTTTGACAACCTCCCTAACAACAACGCCAAAATATTAGGTACTAAGTTGTTCCTAAGGAATCATCCTAACCCTCTGTTCATTAATTTATCAACCTGAGGTTCATCTTTTTATTACAAGGTTGTCAGCATAGTCTATGTAGGGATAATGCTTTAAATTATAGGGGCATATGTAAGACTCACATAAAGCAAAAGATATGAAGAAATACTTTCAAAATATACTAAATCTTATCAACCTATAAACATAAATAAATCACTATGCAAAAATCATGGAACTGTTTAACTACCTCGGAAACAGATATTAAATTCCACCAAACCATTTACCCTTAATATGATGCAACACTTCAGAATGTATAACACTCTTGAAAAGGAATTTACTCTCAATCATTAATCACTTCAATCACTCTTAAATTCTAACAATAAAGTATGAAAATGGAAATTCGCTATGTCACAAAGTAATTCTAGAAATGCGCACAACTAAATAATTACATCTGAAAACTCATCCAATCCAAATGGCAGATCTAAACATTCATGTAACTAAAATGTGAGTCTAAAGATTGACACAGCCAAATAATAGATTTTAATAATTCACACAACATAAATTGTAAATCTAAGGATCCACACAAGTGAATTGTAAATTTAAGAGTTCACACAGGAAACAACTATCATTCATATGAAAACAAACTGAAAGGTAATCGTACAAGTGTTGGCTTGTAGGGGCCTACCCCAGGTTCGGAATTAATTAGACAAACAAATCCCTATACGCCCTTTCTGCAACAATGCACGGAGCATGGACAGAGGTCTCACCCGAAGTAGTATGGGAGGGTGCTAGAACCAAGTTTCCGCACCCTTGAGATGTCTGACAGGTTTGACTGGTCCATTGTTTGTTCCTATGCATAGGTGGCTTCACGCACTTTCCCGTCCCTCATGGCCTGATGCACTACCTTCATGTAGCCCTATCCAGGGGCGTGGAGCTCCCATGCCATGCTCTGCACTATTACCCAAGATCTTACTTATCTTTCAGTACTAGTAAATTACCTTCGTCTACTTGAATGTCTTAAGTTATAATTAGTTATACAAAACATTCATATAGGTTTGTGCAGTAAATAAGTAGTATACTTGCAAATTATAGCCAATCATGCATTAAACCAGGAAAAGATACATAGAAATATAGTAAAACTTCTCTTCATTGATTATGCCAACGGTTACAGACTCGACATGCCCTACACACTCAGCTGCAAGGATTCGTGCACTCAGCTGTGGACTACTAGGCCTCTGCGCACCTAGCTGCAGAGCCTTCTCCTACTCTATGACCCACAGAAACACCTTACACTTTGACTCAATCCCTTACACTTCTCCTCTTCTTCTATTCTATCTTCTATGAATTATCTTATACACTTAGAGCTTCGATCTATTTATACAATCCCATGGTTCGTGGACCGTGGGTAGGTCTATCCAGCCGACATTACATTACAAAAACTAGGGTGAACAACCCTGTGACTCTATTATACTTTTGCGCCCTGCGCCCAGAATTTGCGGAGCTTTTACAAGAAGATTCAGTCAAAACTTGGGCTTTAAACCCAAAAACATGCCTTGGAGGGATTCCATGCCCAACAGGCCCCGAACACAAACATCATGACTTGCACTCGAGTCACTCTATCGATGCAGAGATCTTTCCACGGAGTCCCTCCAACTATGGTCGAACTGTGGTAAGGTGAGCAATGCGCTGAGCTGCTGCCTGCTAGATCTGCTACATGCATTGTTTTGAGACCGCGATGTCAGAAGTGCTTCTCTGCATCAATGCATGCATCCCCTGCATGTGCGTGAGATTTCCTTCAATTTTTTCTATGATGGTGAAGGTTAAACGAGCACCTTCAGGACTGCTTCCTTGTGTCATGCTGTGTCCACCTTTTCTTTCAAAGCTTTGGCCTGTTGCATCTACATGAGCCTCTGAGTGAGGGCCACCATCTATGCATTTCCTTTGACACTGTCATACTGATGTTGGATTTCTCACGCCTCTGTCCCTAAATGTTGGATGTTGGGATCCTCCTACAAATTTGTGAGGACCTCAAATGATTCTTCCAACATGCTAGTGCAGTCTCGCACTACACTGCCAATTTCATCTAGTCCCGCTGTGATAGCACTAGCGCATTGTTCTCTGACTTCCGAAGGGGTGGAAAGCTGCGCCTTTAATTGTAGCTTGATGATCTAAAGTTTCAGCTCTAGCTGAACCTTTTTCATTTCCGCCCTCGCCTCACGTACCCCTACTGCTAACATGTGGATATGCGCCTCTGCTGGTATGTTTGCTAGGATGGCTAGCTCCGAGATGCTCTAGCAAGCTTCGTCTATTACCTCTACCAACTATCAATTATGCGACACCACTTCGTCACGTCGCAAGCTCAATTGTTCCATATTGATTTTTTGCTCACTGAGTACTTGCAGGGTGCAACTCTCCCTCGCTCGCATCTTTGCAGTTATCCCATCTTGCAAAACATATAAGGTCTCTCACAGGAGTGCAGCCATATTGATACTACTGAGACCCTCCAGCGCACTAACCGTAGGCCTGTTGGACTCATTTGTTGTTACTAGTACCCCTTTTAGTAGAATTATGGTATTCGTCACCTGAGTTGCGAGGCTGGTCGAAAGGGTACCAGCATGAGGAGGGCACACCTGCAACTCATGCAGTTGCGCTCTGAGAGCCCCCAACACAATCTGGTTCTCCTGCATGAAATTTTGGAGGGCATCGGAGGTGACATCGCACACTGTCTCATCGATGTCATGCATATCACCCTTGGTTAGGGTGATGAGGTCAATAGACAACTTCGATGCATTGACCTTCTTGCGCAACCCTGTCCGTTTGGTTGGGCATTGGCGCTTCAACTGTGTTGTCGCGGTTTGTGGGTCCGCGCCTCCCTCTTCTTCCTCTATTTCTTGCCCATGAAAAGGCAACATTTGGCCCTCACGCACCTTTGCGACTTCCTCCTGTGCTGCTGCTGTTCCTACTGCTACTATGGCATTTTCCTGCTCAGCTGTTGTTTGTACAGCGTCTCGCGCTATCAGTACTTATGTTGCCGCTACTTCCTTCCTTCTCTTTTCTGCCAACTGGGCGATGTGCAACTTGGCCTCATCTTTCTTCCTCTGTGCCACTGACTTCTCTATCTCCGTGATGTCTAGAGCCCGTTGCTCCAACGACCATGTCTCTAGGACATTACAGATGACATCCTCTATGGCTACAAAGGGTAGCTTCCTCCATTGTTTGGTCAGGTCCTTGCACACTCTGATGTAAATGATATGGATGTTTGTTATTTGGGCACTGCAACCCCAATCACATATGTTGATAAACCAAGGGCTCTCAAACCCCTAAAACTGTTGTTTCATACCCTAAAGGATCAAGGTCAACTGATTACATCATTTCCGAGAAGTTCTCCCTGAAAAACTACTCAGAACTAGTCAAAACTGGACCATACAAACTGCTCCATGCTGAGGGTGCGATGCATCTCACCTGTTACACACAAGCAGTGTGATGCATACTGAAAAACCCTTATGTAGGGTGCGATGAGCAAGAGTAGACAAATGACAGAGGTAGTTTGCTAGGTGGAAAATCAGAGAATCTTCTAGAAACTACTCATATGACACTTGCCTCTCTGAATTCGCCCAGGGATGAGTAAGAGATCAAGAAATCTCAAAGTGGAACCAAGAACTATCAGTGCAATGACACTAGTCAAAATCCCAGAAGCTGACTCACCCCCCTGCAAACATCTATATATGAATCCCTCATCCTAGAGATCCAGAGGCTGGAATTTTGTAATCTGTAAGGAAGTGCTGTTCGTTTCTCTTTGAGACATTGTATTGTTGGGTGATCTAGCTTCTCATGAGGTGAAGAGGGCTTTCATGCTGGGAGGATGATGCTGGATCAGACAGCTGGGTTGTAATCTTCTCTTCTACTTCTATCAATAAAGTTATTGGAGTTTTCCTCCATATACTTATGTATCTCTGAATCTTGTATTTGTGTATGCATTTGTATGGTTAATGTACTTCTGATTCTACATTGTTTATGTTATCATATATCTCTATGCTTTGATGGTTTCTTGTTGATTTGCCTCTACAGGTGTTCTTTGAAGCGGGACAAGTGAGAAAGGAGTGGCAAGCTCTATCAAAGGAGAGAGTAAACAAGCAAGGAGCCAAGAGAAAGATTAAGGTTGGTGCTCTCTGCTTCTCTCTTTTCTATCTGCCATAAAGGAAAACACAAGTTACTTTGAATTTTTTGTTTCTAAGATAGATACCCATCTTAGTGGGACTAGCAGATCTGAATAGACACTAGTTTTCCCGGAAACAATGTTCACTTTAAATTCTGCAAAACTCTGAAGGCTATTATAGAGAGTGGGTGACAACCGTGGCTTGCGGTGGATCCCCATTCTAAGGTTCATCTCCATGAACACCAATAATATTTTGTTGTCACAGATCCTAGTGGCATCCTTTGTGGCCTAGAGCGAAGTGTACTTCACGGCCTCCCACAGATCCCTATCAATTGTGGGGAATTGACTATCCTCTGGTAATTCCCCTGCCACGAGCACTATGGAAAGAAGAAGCCATGCATAGTGGAATGTTTTGCCCTGTTCCTAAGCTTCATGACAATTCTCCAAAAACTCCTTGCAAAGGAACCCAGACTAGTTAAACTAGACCCCCTCCACGCACTTCTCAACTAGTGCTACTACCAGCGCAGGTACCTCGTCTGTGCAACACTTTTGCATAACCTTACGAGCCAGTGTTTAGGTTTCCACTTTCACTACTTTGTCATTGCTGTTGGATATGACATAGCCCCTTTTCTTCTTTTCCAACTTGTACTTCTTCTTGATGGCCTTCGCGATGGCCAAGACACTACTCTTCCCTTCTGAGATGTCTGCGAGGTCCTCTCCTTTGCATGGAAGATGGGAAATGCGGTGAATCAAGTCTGCCGTGATGGGGATGGGCTCCTCCATTCACAAACAACCATCATGGACCAGGCAGAGCAGCTGCCTGATGACAAAAATGGTTATTGGGGTGTAGTGGAAATGCTGCACCCAGAGCATATTAACTAGCCTAGCCTTTTCCACTCCATGCAACCACTTTCGTGGCTCTAATTTCGTAACCCCCGCGGCAGTGTTTTGCTTGGGCTTCATGAGGTGCAAGGTCTCAAGGTGAGGGAACTTCTCATGGTCAGCGAGGTCCCAATCTTCGAATTTTAATCTCAATACTTGTCCTAGGTGCGTGCCTTCAAAAATAATATTATCTGGAAGGAGCAAAGTCTGGAGTGAGCTCTTGGTTTCATCAAGATGCTTGGGCACTTTAGCCTTCCCTTTCCGCGGGGGGACATAGGTAGGCAACTTTGTCGGGGGGTGCGCAGGCTCAATTATCTCCTCCATGACTTTGTCCTCGTCTCTACGATGATTAGGTCCTCCAGGTCTTCTTCTTCTTCATCAGTCTCTATAGTGACGACTTCCCCTTCTCCTCCATTGACAGCTTGGTGCGCAGCGGGTTCTACGGGGACACACATATGGGAACCATCGCTTGTTTGTCCTTCTTGGGTCTTGAAAAGCATGGTGATTTTGGGATTTATGCCACAATCCCGGCACCTTTCGAAACATCCCCCACATCCCCCATAGCTAGGGCCTATGTGGCCTCTTCGATGGTTAGTTCTATTATCTCCATAACGTCCTCAGTTGTTGCCATCATGTCCGTCCAGAAATCTAGCACTCGCGAAGTCAGGGACTCAAGCAATGCTTGACACACAACAATTAGGGCTCTACTCAATAGCTCAATTCACATATGACCAAGTTTTGTTTGCTAGGAAACCCCTTGTAATTTATAGTGCTTTTTGAATTTGATTTCGATCATTTTCCCCAAATCTGGTTCATTATTTCTCCCTTGGCGGCAGATTTTCCAAAATCTTGCCCATAAATCGCATCTTAAATGCCTGTCACCCACTCCATTTGGTCTCAAGTTGAGCATCCCATCATGAATAATGACTTCAACAGTCACTTTCTGGCCAACCCAAATAGCAGAGCAGCCCCCCATGCGCGCTCGCAGACCTTGTGACTCTTTACTTTTGTGCGCAACTCCAACATCGCACAGTTCTCGGGAAGAATAGTTTATAGTCCTGTGCTCCCTTTCAACTCCCTAGAGCACTAAGATTGTTCTTCCTTTGGCTAGTTAGGTGGTCGCACCACCTGTGTAAAGTTCATCCTATCATTCATTATGTTTCCTAGAAAATACCCACCTTTTATTGTTACGGTCAGGATTACGCACTTTACCACTGCAACATGCTACCTTGGTCAATTCGCTTCGTAATGTGCGGTCCAAGCCAAGGCATCAAACTGATCAATTCGTGGAAATAGGCCTTAAACTTATCATCGTGTCATACGCATTCTGCCTTATCACCCTAGTCTTTTTGCCAAGAAAATCTTCCTTTATCTCGTCCTCTAGCTACTTGACTTTCCACATCCACCAGAGAGCTTTTCTTCCTTAATCGTTCCCTTTCTTCTTCAAGTTATTGGAGTCTAAAATTTCCTTGTTGGATTTTTGCTTCCAAGGTTCTGCAAACTGGTGCTATCGTGCATGGTCTAAGCTCTTCAGGTACTATAAGGCTTACAATGGTTGCTTCATACTCTAGCCTAAGTGGTGCCTGCATGGTCAGGTTCTTGCATGCGGTCCTATAAGCCCATAGAACCGTTGGTACATGCAGGTCCCAGTCAGTCTGCTTCACATTGTGGACCTTGTTCAGCACTTCGCATACTTTGTTAAAGGATTCTACATGGATATTCTTTTACACACTTGGTCTTTCCATACATTGTGGTCCCAACTGGAGGGGTTGTTCGCTCCATTACCTTACCCGCACCTGCTTACTAATCGTGTCCCCTACCATGAGGACGGTGTGCATTCATGCAGGTTTCACACCATATGCTTGTATCCACCTGGATAGGTGGGCCCGTGGGTCGATTCATTCAAAAATTTCGTCTGTTAATCACATTGGAGGCTTCCCAAACCACATGCGCATCATCCTTCTACATTCACACCAGTCCTCAAAACATCTTTGGTGCATACCCCACCATCTTGCGGGCGTAGCTCACAGTACCCATTTTAGAGTGTCGAAACATTGCTATTCCGATACTTCTCTTTCAAATTTGTTCAGGAAGTCATCCACCTCACTTAACCCATCATACTTAGGTAGATCTCTTACCTCTGTTGCCATGCAGCGCAATGACCTTGTGATCATGTTACAATTGAGCGTGGTTGCCTCGTGTAACTGGTTCTGCATCGTTCCATCTCCTCGTCAGAATCAAATGTGCAGGAGCTTTCATGCTCCCATGAGATTCGGCCATCCATGGTTGGATTTACCCAGTCTTGCTCCCACGTGGTTATCTTGTAGATGCAATCCATGTCATCGTCACTATCATAGTCGTGCACCAGCTCTATGTAGCGCGATCCTTCTGCAGGGTCTAAAGGTACCACTATGCTCAGATACTTTTTATCAAAGATCATCTTGCGCTTCTTTAGATTTATCACTCCATTCATGTGAGTGGCCCAATCTATTCCCAATAGCGCGGGGTAGGGATTGTTGTCATCAACAATCTCTATTACTTCGAAATCTACTAGCACGCTTGCTCCTTCAATATCTACTGTGATTCCCTGTAATCTCCCCATAGGTAGGATCTCTTGTTGGTTCACCATTCGTGGTTGGATAGGAGATCATTGTAACACATGCCTGCCGATGTGCTCCCATGTCTGTTTTGGCAGGATGTTCACGTCCGACCCTAGATCTAGAATCACTTTGTCCATCTCATATTCCCAATCTGCCTAGTCAATCTCGTTTCCCTTCCTATTCACATTGTGTGTTTCCTGAGCTTCCAGACTACAAGCGGTTCTCCTGCCGTGGTCCCAACGCACCTAGTTATCAGTTCTTGTAGCCCCCTTACAGCCTTGTTGTCACACAACATCTTCATGTATGTCTCCAAGAACATAGTGAGCATCGATGGGTCCACGTCCGACTCCAATCTGTCTATACTTCTTGAAGCAGAGGCATCAGCGAAGCTCCTCTTAGCTTCCATGAAGGTCTCCTTAGTGCGCTCAAAATCAAATTTTGGTTCCTTCATTGGAGCCTTACGAACTCAGGTGCTTTCTTCAGGTTGCTTTCCTTTGTCATCCCTTGTTGAAATTCAACTCCGGATCATGATATTTACATTACGGTCTTCCTCGCATGGCTCAGATATCATCATTTGCAGGTTCTGAGTTGAGGGAGGTTGGAGTGCTCCATTATTGCACAACCTTGCGATCAGTGTGGGACAATCCTCTGTCTCATGATCAAACAATGTACAATACAAGCATGATGGTTGTGTTGGATTCATATAATCGTGGGCATAATGCCCTGGCCGTCTACAATTGTAACATATCAGTTGTCTGCAACCTCTTCCTGGTACCCCTCCACCTCGAACTCGTCCACGCCCCTAAAATCTGGTGCGCACATTTCTGTGTTTTGATCTGGGGGCCGTGTTTCAGCCTAAACTCTATAGGTAGGAGTTTGATCCATCATCAGTTCATAACTTCTATAGGTGTGCTCATCATGTCTTACCGACCTACAGAAATTACAAAAAAATTGTTTTTGAATTCTGTGTATACTTTTGTAATAGATGTCAGTTATTTGTAGCATTCTTTCCTCCTATCTGACAAATCGCACATCATAATGTGGGCACCATGCTTGGTCTTGCTTGTGCCTCTGGTCTTAGTGGCATTGGTCCTCCTCCCGCAAGGTAATTCGCAAACACTGGGCAGTGGTCCTTGTTGTGCCCCTACCCCTTGCATTTTAAATACCATACCTCATCACGCATCTTTGGGCGAGTTGTCCTATCTTGTTTCAAACTCTGCATCTCTAGGCACAAGTTTTTCAGCTGCACGTGAATTTGCTGAACTCCCAGGTTAAGATCTTGTATTAGAGTCTCGTGCAATCTCATCACGACCTCGAAAGCCTCATCCTGAGTGGTTAGCCTTTATTGCGATAGCGCGTTCCGTAGATGTAGTGTTAATGATGCTACAAACCATTTTCAGTGTTGCCGATATGTTAATGTCATGTTCGCTTCGTGAATTGTGCACTCCAGTCTTTGATCCTATTCCCACGGGATCTCGCCTGGTAGTATTGTGATTTCCTTGAGTCCAATGATCAACTGTGCCTCTAACTTTGGCCTACTAAATTCTTTATTTAGTACAGCTTGGATATCCGTGATCCCCACATTCAGATTGTCATTGCAATGCTTAATGTACCAGGTCAGTGCATGATCTTGTAGAATGTTGACCAATGTTGCCTTCTTTTTTTCATCTATGATAGCATGTGCTTCCCATACAACTTTTATAACGAACCAAAACTAGTCTGAATCTTCATTCCCTATTCCCTTGAACACTGGTAGCTTTACCGTGCTTTCCATACTACTTCACAGTGGTGGTGGGGGTGGTATGGGTGAAGACGAGGGTGAAGACGGTGAAACTGGTGGTGGTGTGGGTAGGCGTGGTATGTGCGG
This sequence comes from Pinus taeda, assembly GCA_000404065.3. Lineage (NCBI taxonomy): Eukaryota > Viridiplantae > Streptophyta > Pinopsida > Pinales > Pinaceae > Pinus > Pinus taeda. The sequence goes on along the minus strand of APFE030617578.1, from coordinate 42,345 downwards.
AATTCTCTTCCTTATCAGATTGATCACACTTCTTGGTGACACCTTCGCGAGCTCTTCTCGCCCCCTCGGGGAGGTGAAATCAAGGGGCTAGTTTCTAGTTCTATGCTACCTTTGTTTCTGTAGATCCTCCCACTCTGTGTAGCCCCAAACATCAATTTATTTGCATAACTCGCTTTTCACACAGTAGAATTTTAATCCAAGTGTTCAAAGTTTTAACGTACTTACCTCTTGGTCCTTTGAGGAAGCATCACTCTACCTCACTATAGCTAACTGAAGTATCTACCATGAATTTGGTGATGAATCCTCCTATGATATGATCGTGCTAGTGATAGACATTGTGTACGGTCTTCTCTTCCAATGCTTCCAGTCTGCGCACCAATTCTGGAGTCCATACAATAGATTTGTCGAGTTTACACCTTCCTTGGCTATATGCTAGCTTCGTGATCCACTCATACAATTCAGTGAGGAAGGATGCAAAGAAAATTTAATGGATCTTTGTATACAAGTAGCAGTCCAACCACTTTTCCTTTGATAGTTGTGGATTCCTATTTTCCTATGCCGCGAACTCATGAATCTTTCTGTCCAGCCAATCTTCAATCCCTTTCTTTATCGAATTCCAGTGATACGACATCAGACATCTCTGTGCAGATCTCGGTCCTAGCAATGGAACCATTTTCTACCTTGTAGGGGCTTGACTTAGGTTCAGAATTAATTAGCCAAATAAATCCCTATACTATTGGCGCTTTTAGTAACAATCCGCGGAGCACAGACTTAGGTCTCACCCGAAGTAGTATGGGAGGGTGCTAGAACCAGGTTTCTGCACCCTTGAGATATCTGAGAGGTTCGACTGGTCCACTGTTTGTTCCTGTGCGTAGGTGGCTTCGTGCACTTTCCCGTCCTTCGCGTCCTGATGCACTACCTTCATGTAGCCCTATCCAGGGCTGTGGAGCTCCTGTGCCGTGCTCTTCGCTATTACCCAAGACCTTACGTATCTTTTAGTACTAGTTAATTACCTTCATCTACTTAAATGTCTTAAGTTATAATTAGTTATACAAAACATTCATACAGGTTTGCGCAGTAAATAAAAAATATACTTGCAAATTATATGCAATCATGCATTAAACTAGGAAAACATATGCATAAATATAGTAAAACTTCACTTTATTTATTCTCCCAACGGTTACAGACTCGACCTGCCCTGAACACTCAGTTGCAGGGGTCCTCGCACTCAGCTACAGACTACTAGGCCTCTGTGCACTTAGTTGCCAAGCCTTCTCCTACTCTATGACCCGTAGATACGCTTTACACTTCGACTCAATCCCTTAGACTTATCCTCTTCTTCTATTCTATATTCTATTAGTTATCTTATACACTTAGAGCCTCGCTCTATTTATACAATCCCATGGTCCGCGGACCATGGGTAGGTCTATCTAGCCGGCATTACATTACAAAAGCTAGGGTGGACAACCCTGTGACTCTATTATACTTTCACGCCCCACGCCCATAATTCACAGAGCTTTTACAAGAATATTCGATCAAAACTTGGGCTTTAAGCCCCAAAACATGCCTTGGGGGGATTCCATGCCCAACAAAAAGAAAGACAACAATATTTCCAATGACTAGACCCACAATCTTCGGAAGTAACTTCCTTAAGGAAAATTCAATATAATAGATTAAAGATGAACCATTCAAAATTTCATTGATATCAAAGTAAATTACGAAACGGCCTGTGAAACTTCAAAGTAGTTCTACTATTCACTTTTTATAGTCTCTGATAAGATAAAAAATCATAATAATTCTTTCTTACTTAATTTTAATATATATTTCAACGTATTTCCAATGTTGGAATGATAAAGCTATCCTGAGAATAGGAAGATCCTTAGGATTGTTTATTTAAACTATAAAATCCTGAGATAATAGATCATATCTCCTCCTTGACTGTTCCATGCAAATAGATGTGAATCCTCAACCAATATCCCAAGATTAGCCCAATGGTCTTTAAAACTTGGTTATTCTCCAACATTTCAAGGGAATGGTAATCGTTCGTCATATTTCTCTTCTACATAAATTAACTCAAATTGTAACTTTATCATATCTAAAGCACTCAAATTAACTCATTAACAAGATGAAATACTAAGATATTATTAACTACTTTTATAGAGCTTCTATCTCTCAAATTTTTATAAACTATACTTAAAGGTCTTATGAAATGAATATTTAACTGAAGAAACAATGGGAAGAAACATACCAATTCCATGGTCCAACACAGATAGAGATCATAGGTGAAAATATTTTACATTACAGAAATGGTTTTCTACAGAAACCATGGATGGAACCACCCCATCCCCATTTTCTAATTCATTCATGTTGGCATTGTGACACAGGTGTTGTCCTTGATGGCAACTCACTCAGATGACAGATCACAGTTCAGCAGGTTAACAACACATAGTTACATATCAAACTTCACATAATGAGGAAAGAGAGGTATATGTAGGTTCACCTTGAAAAAGTAGCATATACATGCGGGTTAACAGACCAAAAGGAGCGTATACGTACACTTGCACTTTCACAAAATGAAAGGTGCATATATCTTGGAAAACTAAGTTTTGGTCCAAGGTATTTGGTCCATGGTATTTTGGTCCATGGTATTTTGGTCCATGGTATTGGTCCAAGATATATGGTCCGAGGTATTTGGTCCAATGTATTGGTCCTAAGTGGTTTTGGTCCATGGTATTGAGTAATTCCTAAGACTAGAAAAGGAGGAGAAGATCATTAGGCAAAAGCACTCAAGCATTGAATATCTGATGAAGAACAAGATCTAGTATACAGGTTATTGGGTTATGGTGCATAGCTAGATCTGAACCAAGGATGAACCTTAGCACTTGATTAAGGATAAGATCTAATGATTGGTCAGGATCTTAAGGCTTGAAGTGAAGTATCTTTATGTGGTTTAATCATTTATCTGGAATTTTTGTAATGTTTAAATCATCATTTACAGATTTGTATGCAATTTCACTTTAGAAAAGGCACGTATACACGCCGGTTATGCATATCAAAATAGCGTATACATCTTAAATTTGATTTGCAGATCTGTACACAGGTTCGCCTTGAGAAAAATGCGTATGCACGTAGGTTTGACACATTGAAGTAGCGTATACCTCATAAAATATGTTTTAGCTGCTTCTATTTGTTGTTGCATTTTTCTGGGTTCTGGCTTGGGTTATGGTTATTGTATTCTAGTTCCAGCATTTTAAAATATCAAATTGAAGGGTTGTCAAAGTGATTGATTGATTCAGTTGTGGTTGGTGCAAATGATTGGTTGATGCAGATATATTTGATGATTGAATATTGTTATTGATGGATCCAATCTAAAAATTTATGAAATGTGATCCCTAGAAGAAAAGAGAAGGTTTTAGCCTTCTGTAGGCCGACACCTACGTACTAGTAAACATATCAGCTATTACAAGAGCTAGGAGGTTGTAGTTCCCTTCCAGTAGAATCTAGAAAACAAGAGAAGGTTGTAGCCTTCTGCAGGTAGAAGCCTGCATATTGGTATAAGATTGCACCAGTACAAAAATTGTAAAAAAAGTTTCTTATTAAAAAGAAGATAGAGACGATTGTCGCAGGCAGTTTTCACCCACATTGGGTTTTCACCTTATATCTTGTGTTCATATGTGTGATTGTCTGTTCTGTTTTTACTACAACTAGTTACTGTTTATATGGTTCTAATGCACTGATTAAAGATCAACATATGATGAATTAACTGAATCGTAAGTTTGCAGGATATACACTAGTTGCCTTAAACACGGTTGCATATACACGTAAGTTCCATTAACTGAAGTAGCATATATGAATTTGATTATGGAAATGAAAAATTATTGACTTGCTAATACTGATTCACCCCCCCTCAGTATTATTTCCAACAATTGGTATTAGAGTAGGTCCTTCAGAAGAAGCTTGATCACTTGAGGGAATATCCATCATCATGAGTAATCAAGAAAGAGAGGGATCCATCAGGCCACCAATGTTTGATGGAAGAAACTTCATTTATTGGAAGGTAAGAAACACAACCTATCTTCAATCTCTTGGAACAGATGTCTTGAAAATCGTGGAAGGAGGATATACATTTCCATTAACAATTCCTATAGATGCGGCAGGTAAAAAGCAATATGAAACCAATGCCAAGGTTGTCAATACATTATTGAGAAGTCTGTCACAATCATAATTTGTTAAAGTTATGCAACTCAAATCGGCCAAAGAAATATGGGACAAAATTGTTCTAAGCTATGAAGGAGACTCTCAGGTAAAACATGCAAAACTGCAAACTCTCAGAATTTAATATGAAACTCTCAAAATGCACAATGATGAAAGCATAGCTAGTTACTTCTTATGTTAGATGAGATTTTTAATTGCATGAAGAATTTGGGTGAAGAGATAAAAAGAGTTACTTTAGTTGAAAAGGTTTTAAGATCCTTGTCTGCTAAGTTTGAATCAAAATTATCTGCCATAGAAGAAAAGCAAGATCTTCAGACTATTACTATGACACAGATTCATGGAATCTTAACTGCTTTCGCGATGAGAAAAGGAGGTCCATCAGATATGAGAGAAGCTGCACTTAAATCTTCAAGAAGAGAAGAACTCAATGAATCAGGACATCTTTCAGAAGGAGAGGAAGAAGCAAACTTTGTCAAGAACCTTCAACGGGGTTCCGAAAGATTTAGAGGTAAACTACCTTTCAAATGTTTTGCTTGTGGAAGAGTTAGTCATTATGCTGCCAAATGTCCTCATAAAGATAAGCTTGATAAAGGTAAGGAATCAGCAAAATGGAATAGAAAAAAAAGTGTAAGTAAGAAGAGTTACTATACGCATGAAGATAGCGATGGTTTATCAATTAGTGATGAAGATGAAAATAGTAATGACTATAGACTTCTGATGGCTTCTGAAGATGATGATTTCTTGGATGCTTTAGATGAAGATGACCTTTATGAAGAAATCTCTAAACTCAAAATCTATTTAGAAGAAAAGAATATGATTATAGATACTTTGACATTCCAACTTGCTGAAAGAGGGAAATCACAATTGAAAAAACTTAGAATGTGAAATTGTGGCTCTTAAGAAAGGATATTGAGAAGAACAAAACTCTCAATATTAGATTTGCTAAAGGATCAGAAACCTTAAATGAAATTTAATTCAAAAGTGAAGCATTCTCCTTGATAAAGACAAGTCTTGGATATACTGAAGAAGCATTCTCAAGCACGAAGTCGTCAACTCCACTAAAAGCTATCTGAGCATCAAAGAGCAGTGAAATTTTGACCAATTGTCCAGCAAGGCCATAAAGCAGATACCAGTAAATCAAGCTTCAATTTTATTTAAGGATGGAACAGAAGCTACAAATCAACCTCAGGTTAATCATCCAATTTAGTTCAGAATGGAATATTCAATAGAAAACAATCCACTAGGTCAGTGGATTCGATTAGTCACAGGAACTTCTTTAATGGCCAATGTTTTTCATGTCATAACTTTGGACACAAAGCTTCTCAATGTGTTGCTTACAAGACCGTCATGACTAGAGAAGCACGAAATCAAAGGAATGTGACAAGGATAATGAAACATACCTACAATAACTTTTCTCTTCATGAAAATGAAATAGAATGTTCTATCTGCAACAACTTTGGTCATGAAGAATCTGAATGAAGGAGTAAATTTTGGAAAACATCTCAGAAAGAGAAAACTCCATTAAATCCCAAAATATGGAGAAAGAAAGAATGGCAAACAGAAATATGTGGTATAGCCTTGTATTTAGAAGGACAAGAAAATTAGTGATACATCGACATTGGATGCTCAAAACACATGACAGGTGACAAAGAAAAACTTCATTCATATAATGCCTTAGAAAAGGAAAAGAAGGTCTCATTTGGAAATGACACTCCTGCTGCCATAAAAGGTAAAGGCTATGTTCTCTCAAAAGAAAATGTTAAAGTTGGGAATGTTATGTATGTTGATGGTCTAAAGCATAACCTGTTGAGTGTCAGTCAAATGTGTGATCAAGGAAATGAAGTAGTATTTCGATCAAATGGATGTGTTGTTCGTGAGCTTGATACAGGAGAAACCGTGATAAAAGGTATAAGAACTCCAAGCAACTCATACATAATCAAGGGAGGACAACAACAATGCTATCTAAGAAAAATTGATGAACACTGGCTATGGCACATAATATTGGGGCATCTAAGCTTCTCTCAAATAAGAAAAGAATGCAGATTCCAGGTTGTTCGTGATCTTCCTAATATCTCCATTCTAGAAAATACAATATGCAAATTATGTCAATTTGGTAAGCAAACCAGATCACACTTCCTTGAAAAGGAAGGATAATCTAGGAAGCCTCTTGAACTTGTTCATACTGATTTATGTGGACCATCAAGGAAAAAGTCACCTCATGGAGAAGAATACTTTATATTGTTCATTGATGATTTTTCCAGAATGTGTTGGATAGGACTTCTAAAG
>APFE030617578.1:2860-20458 GCA_000404065.3 Pinus taeda | reverse complement strand
ATTAATAAAAATAAAAATGGCACATGGTATTGGTAAACAAATAAAACATTTTTCATATTTACTCCATAAGTCACCTTATATTTACGAACACTCAAAAAATGTGTTATATTTAGGTGAAACCTATGGGCAAAATACTATGGGACAAATACCATGGACTAGATTGTTATTCATGGTATTGACCCATGGTATTTACCAAAATGGCACATGGTATCGACCCATGGTATTCACCTGGAATGTAGCTTATTTAAATGGGGGAATTAAACCATCATAGATCCATCTTTACTTTGGATCTACTAATCCCCGAGAGGTATCAAATATCGTCATATGCAAACTAGCATAGAGTGAAAAAATATTTGATCCGATCAAGAGTAAAAATGGATGTTGTAATTTAATGTATGTTAAACATTTTAGCTTGGTTAAAATAAAAATCAACTATTAATTTTATTAATTTTTATGAATTACTAATGGTAATTTTTAAGCTCCAGGTTTATGATAACCCATGGTATAACCCATGGTATTGACCCATGGTATTCATGTGAGCATAGACTATTTAAAGGGGAAATTCTATCTTAGGTCCATCTTAATTCTGGGTCTACCAAGTGCTCAGAGGGATAAATAGATTTCATCCCCCTAAGAGTGGTAGATGTGGAGTTAAGATGGATATAGGTTGGTTTTATGATAATGAAGATATTAAATAGACTTAGGAAATTATATTGTAAAAACATCTTAAGGTGAATGGTTAAAGCATAGACATTGGACAAGTATATTTGTATACTTCTATTTTAAATTGAAACAAATCTAGGGCTAAAAGGAATGGATTGATTGCTCTAGTCATCCTTCTATAACTTTCCAACATATGCTGGAGTAAACAGATTGTAATCTGGGTAATTTTTCTAATTGCAAACAGGAATATACTTGTGTCTTGGCAGGGTGGTTACGAGGTCCCTAGAAGTGATGAATTTGAATTTTTCTTGGCTTTATATATAGTATTAGGTTTTTTCTCATGCTTTCTGTGAATGGCACGGGTGAATTTTATCCTACACCCACTAGGTTATCGATATGTGATTTCGGTAATTTTGATTTCAAAAGATATTTTAAAGAAATTCAATGATTTCGTTTGTGTATTCAATAAACACAAGATTTTATAATTGAGTAAAATATTTGCCATTCCTGGTGAGATATTTGCCAAAAAATTATATATACATATCATATTATTGATAAAATTGCCTTCCATTTTTCCTATATACCATGGAGATTCGCCCATTTATTATAAATGTAAATTTAGGGGGGGTTCTTAAAATTTTCCCTGAATTTGATTTATAGATCTGTAAGCAAGTTCACCTTGAGAAAAACATGTATGCACGCTGGTTCGACACATGGAAGTAGTGTATACCTCATAAAATATGTTTTAGCTACTTCTGTTTGCTGTTGCAGTGTTTTGGGTTCTAGTTTGAGTTCTGGTTACTGTATTCTTGTTACAACATTTTGAAAGATCAAATTGAAGTGTTGTCAAAGTGATTGATTGATTCAGTTGTGGTTAGTGCAAAGGAGATTGGTTGATGTAGATATATTTGATTATTGAATGATGTTATTGATGGATCCAATCTAAAAATTTATAAAATATGGTCCTTGGAAGAAAAGAGAAGGTTGCAGCCTTCTGTAGGCTGGCACCTACGTACTGGTAAACATATCAGCTAGTAAAAGAGCTAGGGGGTTCTAGCTCCATTCCAGGAGAAGTTGGAAAACGAGAGAAGGTTGTATCCTTCTGTAGGTAGAATCCTGCGCACTGGTATAAGACTACACTAGTACAAAAATTGTAAAAATAAGTTTCTTATTAAAAACAAGATAGAGACAATTGCAGCAGGTGGTTTTCACCCACATTGGGTTTCCACCTTATATCTTGTGTTCATATGTGTGATTGTCTATTTTGTTTTTACTGCTCTTGGTTACTGTTTATATGGTTCTGATGCACTGATTAAAGATCAACATATGATGAATTAACTAAATCATAAGTTTGTAAGATATACGCTAGTTTCCTTAAACACGGTTGCGTATACACACAAGTTTCATTAACTGAAGTAGTGTATATGAATCTGATTATGGAAATGAAAAATTATTGACTTGCTAATATTGATTCACCCCCCCTCTCAGTATTATTTCCAACAATTCCTTCTCTTTCCATCATCAAAGAAGGAGAAGCAAAACCAAATAAACATATTGAAAAGAGGGATCCTACTTCTGGAGGGCAGAGAGTTCAAGTTTCAGTAGGGTTCTGAGCAGGCCCACTGAGATCAGAGTGTGAGAATATTGACCCAGAGAAAAATGATCATATCCTCCTCATCCATCTTATCTTCTCCATCTATCCATAGCAAGGTCACATCTCCTTTTACAAAATCCTCTTAAAGCGCATTAAATAATGTATAACTAGAAAAATATTTATCACCACTACATCCCTTCCTTTGACAAGTGAGATTCACTTACTAAGGAATTTATAAGGAAGTGTCCAACATTCAAATATAAAACCTATGATATGGAACTCCTGCCCTTAGGAATTTATAAGGAAGTGTCTAACATAAAAAGCTAAAACCTATTATATGGAAGTCTTGTCTTTATGAAAATTTTCTAGATGTCTCTTCATTATTTTATCATTATGTATGAGAATAGAGAAAATGTTTATAAAATATTAAACTTTATGGAAAAATGGTGGATTTGAAAATAATTTACTATTTTTTAAAAGGAGGTTGAGTCATAGATTTATTATTATTATTGGAAAACTAAATGGTTTAGAAGATTTAAGATTATTTTCTTAATTATTATCGGAGAAATTAATGGATTTAAAAAAATAACTATATTTAATGTGAGAGGGGATGGACCTAAGAGTCTCTAGAAGTCATAACTCTCTTACTCATTTTTATGGTGGGATTCGTGGAGAAATCCCTTGGAGCCTTATATTGTGGGTGAGGAATATTTTAGACCTCTATTTTTCTTTTGTTGTTAAGGTAACTTGACATAGGTTTATGAAGCAACAATTTAGTAGGAGCTCTCCATTTTCTATATGTTCTTGCTTCTCAAGATTTGGTTGAATGTGTTTATATTTCATTCCAAAATAATACAATCTCCATAAGTATTGAATGTTATCTAGTTTAGTAATATCCATAGCATTATTTTTCCAATTTGAGACAACAAGGAAAGTGTGAAGGTGGTTTAATAATATCCTTAGCATTATTTTTGCAATTTGAGACAACAAGGAAAGTGTGAAAGTAGCTTGAGTGTCTTAGTTACATTTTCCTCTTCCCATCATTGGGATAACATCCCATATGAGCCTTGATTTGACCTCACTACCCAATAGAAAGACATTAGCCTCTCGTCCTTCCATCCATTTTACTTTATTAATTATTTGAAACCTATTTTGTTGAAATTTATTTTTCAAATCACTTTTCCTCTCATTGCCTAAAATCTCAACAATCCTATCCCAGGGAAGCCTCCCTTGAGTTAGGGAGAGGCAGCTTAAACTGTAGAAGATAGAGGTGATGTGATAGTCACCTTCCTCTTAGTTACATGAAATATTTTCTTGAGCTTTAGGACTTCATCACACACAATGATGGTTGTGTGATAAAAGATCTAATCAAAGTATGTTAATATATATAAATATATTATTATATTATATATATATATATTTCATTCTTGGATAATTTCATCAATGTAAGCAATTATGCATTATACACGCTGAACATTTTTAATGTATGTCTGGTGGGTGGCTTAGCATCCATTCATTGTTCATTGATCTCAAATCAAGTATATGATGCCAAATGAGGGTGCTTTTCAACCCTTGAAAACTATCTTAAACCTTGTATTCTATGATAAGTCCCTATCCATGAAAGAATTATGTTACCTGCAATGACTGCTAGAAATAATTTTCTCTAGAATCTTGATCAACCAACTCTCATGGCTCTTCAAATCTTTCTGCGATGCTTTATATTTACAGGAAATCTGATAAATTTCAGGTCTTCAATCCTCACTTTCATTGCACCATTCAGATTCATTCAACACATAAAATTTAATGGATTTCAGATTTCTGTGGCTTGAATCTATTGAATGAATGACCGGAGAATCCACAGTTTTATCATTTTTGAACCGACGTTTCGAATCCCAAGTGGGATCCATCTTCAGGAAGAGAGAATGATGATGATAGAAGAGCAGCGGAGAGGAAATAAATAGATGAGGATGGAAGATTTTTGGAGAACCAAACAAGTAGCTGAGATGAAACGATCATAATTTTTATTAAAATTATCATTAAAAATATAATTTTAATATATTACATATATAAAATAAAAACATATTATATTATAAAATTTCATAATTAATAAAAATAATAATAATCGTTATCATCTCAGCCGACTTGTTTGGTTCTCCAAAAATCTTCCATCCTCCATCTATTTATTTCCTCTCCGCTGCTCTTCTATCATCATCATTCTCTCTTCCTGAAGATGGATCCCACTTGGGATTCGAAACATCGGTTCAAAAATGATAAAACTGTGGATTCTCCGGTCATTCATTCAACATAAAATTTAACCTCTAATTCCTCTTTCGCTCTACTTCTCTTTGAATCAACATTGTCTTCTATTAGAAATGTTACAGTTTCAATTATACATAATAGCCATTTCTACTTTAGTGATCACCAACAATTTGTAATTGGTAGACTCAAAAGTGTCAACTATCTACTCATAAAAATAAAACAATCCAATTGACTCCATAACCTAAGCTCTTAGTCCCACATACACCAAGTGACCAAACATTGAACACTTGAACTTAGCTCTCTCTTTGGCATTGTACTATCAACTGTGTCAAAATTTTGTGTTTATGGATAACATTATTACATTACCTACTCCCTCTCTTCTTCGAACCATTACAACGTTGAACCACAAAGTTGTAATACGTTGGAATGATTCAGGACACAATGAAATATAACGCATCCTTGCATATATATCATCTTAATACCCTTGGTTTTATAGCCAATCATAATATGATTGATCAATGCATCGAGCGACTTTGCTACCAATTTCTTATAGTCATATATAAAAAAAATATCGATTTAAAATTAATCGTCTATGGTGGGTAAATGTAACAAAACCAATTATGATCTCATATAGAGATATTTATATTTATAGAGATATTTATATTTGTTCGGCGCACTTGCGTATGTCCGCGGCTTTGTGAGCGGGAACCTGCGGGTATCTCATTTTCTACTAGTTTGAGAGCCTGAACTTGTGATCTGCTATGTGAGAGAGCTGCCATAAAGGACAACACTTATGTCAACAAGCCAAACCTATGTCAAACCTATGTCATGATGCCAACAGTGACCAATTTGAGAATGGAGATTGATTTTTCCACATAGTACTATATTGTTGAGCATGATATTGTTGAGGCTGAAAAGAAGAAGCTGGATCAAAGAACATACCTGATTGTCACGGCTGCCATTGACGGCGTTGATTAAGTAGGTACACCGATTCTGGCTCTTCCTCCACTTCCTTGTATACTGCTTTCAATCTAGGAAGTGAGGGACAACTTTATGTAGAATGATCTTTTGTACAAATGGCGCAGACGTGAACCACATCTAATGGACATTCTTTGTGGCTGTGTTTCTTTCTGTACCTAGGAAAGAAGATTGCCAAGAAAAAAATTTCCTCTACATGCTTCTGCTTGGCCTGCATAATATCAAGTTGCGTTGTCAGAGTCCCTAATATGTCGGTTTTAAAATTTTTGAATTTTCCCATTTCTGCACGAGTTACTCCTTCTGCAAAAATTCTGTTAAATCGATCATGTTCTGTTGGTTTTAGTCTTGTGTTGCCTCTTGAAATCCTGATACATAAATTAATAATGTCAGCAAAATTTTCCTGGTAAATATCTCCTTTTCCCATAATGTTTAGTGTTTCAATCCATTGTTCCTTCATTCCTCTAATTAATGTAGTTTTCAATACATTATCAGGTAAGGGTAATGATGCATAAGGAGATCTTTGAAGATTATAATGAAAACGCTCGACATATTCCTCTAATGTTTCATTTGGTCTAGCCACCATCTGAAATATTTCATCTTTCAACTCTCTAGACCTACAATAATCTTGATATTTTTTTAGAAAAGACTCTTTCATTTGATCCCAGTTATTTATAACACCACCACCCAACCCCATAAACCATCGTAAAGCAGCTCCTTTTAATGTAGAGGGAAATAATTTCAGCTTCTGGGGGTCGGTGGTATAGTCATAACCTCTACACAACACATCAAATTCAATTAAGAATGCATCGACGACTTCTGATGTAAGGCCATGAAATGTAGGGATATGCTGGAGAGAAATTGCTTTCATAGGAGCATTAGCTGCAGTGTCGACAATGTGATATTTCAGTGTAGAAGTTTGGGTGTTTGGCTGGTTTTGGGCCATTTGGTCAAATATGTGCCAATAATCTTATGGGATGTCTAGGAGGGTATTCCTAGGCTGACGAGGGGGATTAGCTTTAACAGTAATGGCCTTAACAACACTTCCTTTATCTGGGATGATGAAAGTTCCTAATGTCTGAGGAGATTTTGGCTCTTTAGATTCTTCAACTTCATTATGGATGATTTTTCAGCACTTCCCTTATCTGGGCTTCTTAATGGCAGAATTATCCCAAGAGGAGATCTTGGTTCTTCAGTTTCCCCGGTTTCTCCTCCCCCTTCACAAAGGTTGCTAAGGTTCCCTTCTTGCAATGATTTTGGGCTAGAATTCTCAATTTCTTGAAAATCCTGCTCTTTGGTGTGACTATGCACCTCAGCAAAGGCTACAGATGGTGATCCTGTGGCCTGAAGGGAACTAGTAGGTTGTCTAGAAGTGACTTTTCTAGGCCCTACTGAAGGCTGAGATTCTGCTTTTTTAAGGATTTCGTCTATAAAGGTTGATTGGCCAAGGGTCATCGGCCCGCTAGCTTTATCAGGCTTGGGTAGAGGTTTAGGATTCTTTTCTGGCTTTTTATGCTTAGTCATGCACACAAATCAACTACCGATTTCTACCCAAAGAAAACAGCAACAAATCTACAGGAAAGCGAGCAGGGGGAGCAGGGCTATTACATGCTCTGCACACAGGTTCTTACCTTCCGTTTTTAAAACCCAATTCTTTCCTAGCAGGTTCTTACACTACTCTGGAAAAGAGACAAATGGCTACACTCTTCCCCAGCAACTGCGCCAAAATGTCAAGCAGTAACAAGGGTCTTTTTCACCTCTATTTACCCTACATTAATTGTCAATCCAGGAACGATTTGTTATTTCAAAGAGTGTACTCAGTCTGAGGTGTTCATTTGTCAGAGTAATGCTAGTAGTATAGTGCTCTCAATACAAGAGTAAACAGATGCTTGAAATGAAATCTATTTGCAAAAAGAAACCTAGAATTCAAATCATGCGTTCAGAAAGCTACAACAATTTATCAGTCGAGGGTATAGTAATAGTAACTCTTCCCTCTATAAACTGATGCAATTAAAAAGGCACTCAAAAGAAGGTGTTATCACTTAGGTTGTTCCCTGCATCCTGAAGGGAATACATCCGAGGTAACCACTGACCAATCTTTTAGCTACAGGTTCTAGCCTACTTGCAACCAGAGAGGGCTCTCTCTTTATATTTCAGCTTTGTTAATGAATGCTTTTAGGCTAGTTATGGGATACTGTTTCGTTTGAAGTTGGTGGGTTGGTGAATTCAGATAGAACTGAGATACAGATCATAGGACAGTCTGTTCCATTGGGCAATGGAGTTGAGGTTTTTGTGCTACTGAAAGAGGATTTATGAAGACAGAGTGTTGCTGCAAAGCAAGTTAGCCATATGTGAAACAATTTATCACATTTGTTGATGGAATTATGGAATTAGTGAGTGAAAGGCAGTTAAGAATCTTTCACTATGCTAAATGAAGGAACATGAAGGTATTTCTTAAGAGCAGTTAAGAATTCTTAAACAGTATTCACCATGATAGAATTAGTGTAGACATGAGCAATTAAGAATTCATATCTATGGCTAAACCAGAAGAAAACATATTTAGAAATAGAGATTGAGCATAGGGTGTTTAAAACAAATCCTAGGCTATTCTTTTTCTCTACTTACTAAGATTATGAAAACATAAGAGTTATGGAATACACAGTTAAGAGAAACTTATTGATTCAGCTAATGACACAGGAATTCTGCAACAAAACAGAGCTTTACATATCCATCTTCAGACAGCGTTGGAACCAGAAATCTCCATCAGCAATTTGTATTATCAAAAAGTGTCCAGAATGCAACAGAGCTCTTCAGAAATAATTACACTACCACCAACCCTCAATGCGTTATCTGAGGGGATATATATACAAAATAGGGTACAAAATATCTCAGTAAAGAGTTATTGTGCAATAAATTGCACCACCAACTCTCTTACAAAAAGTAAATGATAACATAAATATAGCATTTAATGCTGAGATAGTTGATATTTTTCTGTTAGACAGATTTGACTTTATGGCTCTGGAAAGTAGGCTGTAGTTGTGCCTTTAACTTTGCGTTAATTGAGCTTGTTGTCTAGGTGCATTGCTGAGTCATCTGTACGACTGCTTGTTGTACCTGTATGCTGTTCTGCCTACTGACCTATCTGCTGACCTGTAAACTTTGATTTTTCTCAAAAAGGCAAAAGCAAAGTGGAATTATCTGGGTAAAATCTCCAACATTGCTTGCCACCAATCAGCTGGGGGTCGCTGATGCCTCCTCATTTTTACTACTTTTTCATCTGCCTCAGTATGTCTGTAAAAGTTTGGAGGGACTTCGAACAGATGATTTATTTCATGTTCAATAAAGAAAATATTTTCCAGCTTGTCATAGAGAGATTGCCCAGAGGGAGGCCCTGCTTCTTCTGAGGAGCTACTGGATGCTGTGATCTTGTTTTCAACATAATTGTTGATCCTTTTCATATATTGATTATATGACAGCAGCTGTCCTGTGCCAGTCACTAGGCTTGACAGTCCTTTGTCCTGTAGTATAGCCATTTTTGCTCTAAATTCATCTATCTCTGCCTTCATCTCCTGACACTTCCTCTCCAATGTTTGAGTAAAATTCCTCAAGGTCAATACCTTTTTGGCTGTGAGGATTGTATCTGTTCTGCTGCTTATTTGTAGAGCAACCATTTCCTCTCTAGTGCGGTTATTGAAGAAATGAATCATTCTGGTGGCCTGCTCGGGCATTATTCCCAGGGTTGTCCTGGCTCTCTGAAATTCCACATGAGCTACATCTATTAGCTCAACCTGCTAAAAAATTGCCCGAATGGACCTCCATTGGTCCTGTATAGATTGGCCAATTTTGGCCCAAATAATCTTCTTTATTTCTGCTAGGGTTTTACCTAGCATCAACTCTTTTTCCAGAGTTTTCACTTTGGCCTCCAAGGCCTTTATTTCTCTTTGTTTTTCTGCCACTCTCATCTTTGATTTTTCATAACTGGCCTCTAGGTTGGCCAGTTTTTCCTTGGCAACATTTATTTCAGTGACTTGAGTTTCCAGCTCTTTAACAACCTTCATCAACTCCTCCATTCCCATGCTGGATTCTGCTGCTCCTGTTGCTTCTATTGTTGCTCCTGTTGCTGATGTAGCTGTAGTAGGTGCTGGAATAGCAGGAGGGGTTGTTGTTGCTTGTGTTGGAGGGGCAGGTTCAAGATTTGTTGATGTTTGAGGGGGCTTGGAGGCTGATTCCCCTTGCTTGTCCTGCAGAGCTTTCTCTAATTCTGCCTCCATTTGTAGTATCCTTTGGTTCATAACCAGAAGCATCTCCATAGCATTATCCACTTGCTTTTCTTGTGTAAGCTCTGCTGTTTCAAGATGAATGGTAGGAGGCAATTTTTCTTGTCTTATCAATGCAACAATATCATCCTCTTTCTTCTTCATAAGGGCTCGAACACCCTTTGGATCCTTTGGGTCATGTCCCAAATCAACTATTATGTCCTCCAGAGTCTTTATTCTATTGTCTTTTGCATAGGAGGACATCCTTTCAAAATCAAGCTGCCTGTTTGTGTTATTCAAGGCTTCCTTTAGCTGATGGGCCAGCATTGCCCTGTCAGCAAGTGTTGCATACACCATTTCCCCAGTCTGTTTCTGCAGTTCAATCTGATCCATGGGGTGTATGTCTTTAGAAAAGACCTCTAGGTTTGTCCTCTAGTAATCTGTTGTTGTCTTTGGATGTGGGACTTTAGGCTTTAGATGGGTGAAGATCATCTTTTCTTCCTTCAAATCATAGGCAGCCATCAATCTTTGCTTTTTGGCTGGGGTTGTATTCAGGAATTGCTCATAGAGCTGCACCCTTATCAACTCATTTTGTGCCTTCATCTCTTTGAAGCCTTCTTTAACTGTAGTTGGTTTCTTGCCCTGTTGTCTTGAGGAGGACACCTCTGTGGTATGTTGCTGGGCCTGTTCTAGCTGAATTGAGCTAGTAGCAGTCTGTTGGCTTGTTTTCCTTTCTTTGCTGTGGCTTTCTGCCAGTTCTTCACTTATGTCTCCTTCTTCTGTTTCAGGGTCTACCCTCGGCCTCTCGGCCTCTGGTTGCTGTGATGACCCTGTTGGAGGTGTGACCTCCTCTCTGTCTCTCTTTTTCCCTCTCTCATCATTGAGAGGAATCTGCAAAACTGGGTTTTGAGGTTGTTCAGTCTGCTGAGGAGGAGCCTGCTCTGATTGCTGATCCTTTGATGTGCTAGGCTGCCCTATCTCTACCTCTTGTTGTTCATGCATCTTCTCCTTTCCCTTTGTTGTAGTTGTTGTTGCTGGAGCTTGCTCGGTGTCCTGCATAGCTGGAGTAGTAGAGGTGCCTTCTCTTGCTTGGACTGGTTGCTTGAACAAGACCTGTTGACAAGAATCTAAGTCAAGAGTTTTTTCCAAGTCCTTTATAGTCTGCTCCATTATTTCTTTCTAAGTCAATTCCTCTACTATTGATTCAAGTACCCATTCATCTTGATTGGCAAAGTGTTGTATTTGTGGGATTGGGCAATGCTTATAGGCTAGCCGCCTATATTTAACCCTCCTGGCACTGATGAAACCTTCAGGGTCATAAGGGACCCACTAGAAGCTTCTCTTGAGCTTGAGTTGTTGCCCTAGTATTTGATCAGCTTCTTGCCAACCATCTTTTTTGTTCATGACAAATGGGCCTAGGTGGTCCCTGAACTTTAGGTTGGCTTTCTTCTTGGTACTGTGAAAGTGTGTCAGATCAGAGTTTATAAGCTGTCTATAGTACTCCAGGGCAAATAGCCTCATCGGCACATATTTTGGGAGCCTGTAGGGACAGAGCTCGCAACCATAAATTCTGATGACAATGTGATTTTGGTACAAGTACCAATCACCAATTTTGTAACTCCTGGATAGCTGCAATATTTTCTGCATATCCTTGGACAATCTGATAGGAGGGGTCCTCTTTAAGAGGCATGTGACGGGATACACAAACTGATCAATGAATTCAAAGTATGAGTACGGGGAATTCTGGACTTGGTGGAAGACTGAAGACCAGAAGATCACAGACCTCCTCTCACCTTGTGAGTCTATCTTCTTGATTGAGCACTGGAAGCAATCTGTTTGGTAGTACAAGAATAGGTGATAGATGTATGAGGAATATTTAAATATTGCCTCCTCTTCAATCTTGTCAATTGATCATGTATCTTATTGGCAATGTATTTGGCATAATTGTATTTCATAGCAGGGGGCTTCACAAGGCTATATGATGAGAGCATGACCAGCACAGTTAGATCAACATGCTTATTTGTAGTGAACCCCAACACAGAGGTTAGCATGTCTACCAACAGCTTGCCAACCTCATTGAAATCTGCATAGGAAAAAGGAAGTGGCCCAGAAGATTGGCAGTCTGCCTTCATGAATTTCCTGGCTATTGCAGCAATGTCTGTGCTAGAGAGTTTGGAGCCCTCATCTAGCAAGTAGTTCATGGAGAAGGGGTATAGCAGTTGGGTCTGCTTGTAGTTCAACATCTAGTTGATGGAATCTGGAGTTATATAAAAGAGGATGCTCCCAGATGGAGACTTCACAGCCCTGAGTTTCTGGTCATAATTTTTTGCACAGAGGTGGATGACTTCAGGGAAGATGTTCACAGAAGGCAGGAAGTAGGTGGGCAGATTAGATTCCCAGATGCCATACAGGTCACTGTTGTCCAAGTGACTATTTCTTAGTTGGAAATATGTTTGCAAGTGACTTCTCTCTGCCACAAAGTCTGTAATGAGGGCATCACTATCCACTAGTGGCATAGCTTCTAGTTCTCTGTTAGGTGGATTTATAGGAACTACATCCAGAGTAGCTGGAGTGGTCATTTTCTGGTTTTAGCTGGATGCTTACTGTATTTCAGGCTTGATGTGAATGCTGAGGAATGGCTTACTGATCTCTGTTTGTAGTGAGCAGTTTGGCAGTGCAAGGAGGCTGTTACAGGCTTAATGAATCTGTGGGGCACTCTGTTTTGAGGAACCAGAGTGTGTTTGAGCTAATTAGCTGGTTACTTGCAGAGAATTCCTTTAGCAGGGGTGAGGGAACTGTTAATTGAGTTTTCTAGCCGGTAGCTCGGCTTCTTTAATTGCTTTTTGTGGGAAAATGGTGAATTTTACAGAGGGGCACGGGTTTATTCAAGATTTTTGTCGCGCAGGGGTTTCAGTGGCTTTTTGAGGAGATTTTAGTGGTGAATTTAACAATGTGGGGCTTTTGACTGAGTCCTTTATGCATGAAATAAGGATAGCAAAGGAGAACAATGGGTACAGAGGATGCCTGCGGCAAATACCTGGTTTTAACGGCGTAGGAGGCGTTTGCACCGGTCGAATTGTAGGAATTGCAGGTACTTGGGTTGATAATGGAGGCAGCAGCAACTATGGTGGGTAGCTTTTGATTTTTGACCGTTGTAGGTTGAATTTCGCATGCAGAGGAGCTCCAGAAATCGTAAAAAACAATGCGAAATAACGGTTAATTCACGCCTTTTTATACATTTTTGGCATATTGGCGCCTTTTTGTGATGACGTCATGCTGACGTCATCATGGGCCAGAGTATGGATAGGCGACGTGGCAGCTGACGTGGGTGCCCAGGTGGCAGTGACACGGTGGCAGGGTGGGCAGGGTGACACGGTGGCCGGGTGGACAGGGTGACACGGTGGCCGGGTGCGACGTGGAGGCTTGGTGGCGGCAAGGAGGGGTGACGTCAGCACGGGGGGGAAGGCGGTAAGCGGTCTCCCCGGAGGGGTCTAGGGCGGTAAGTTGTTTGGAGGGGGGGTAGCGAACATTGCGGGCGCCTGACGCATGGCGGGGGTACGACAACATTACCGCCCATCCCCCAGACGCAAAAGGTCGGGCAGGTTCGGTGAAAGATCGACCGCCGACCGTTGGATGGGCGGGGTGGAAGATCGTGCGGCGGGTGGCAAAGCAGATGTGCCACTGTGTTAATACATAGGGAGCCTGCCCAATATTTAATTTTATTTTAATTAAATCGGGCGCGGGGGGGTAGAAACTTTAGGTTATGGGTTTTTTCGGGTAAAACTCACATTTTATTAAATGTTTTTTATTCAAAACTTTATAATAAAACAGGTTTAGGGCGGAAGAAAGGGGGACATGGGTAAATGAGGGTCGTGGTGTCAAATTTTTGGGTTTTAACCATAGCTTTTTGAAAGAAGCTATGGTTTTTAGGGGAAAAGGGGCTAATGCCAACCCCAGATAGGTTGATATTTCCCAGAGAAGGGTGTATAGCTATAATGCTAGGGGGAGGGTATTTATAGATATGTTTTGGGAAATTTTCATAGATTCTAATAGAATTAGGAAAAAAAAAGGGGGGAGTTAGGGAGCTAAATAATATATTAGTGGTTAATATGATTTTGTGAGGTGAATGAAGGGGTAAAGCCAAGTTCTAATAGGTAAAACTTAACTTAGGATTTTGAGGATAAATGAAATGATGAAAAAGATGTTTTACACAAAAAATGTGGCTTCTTTTCATGTTTGCACTTCATGGCTTGACCAAGTAGTTTGTGATGCAATGAAGTGGAACTGGACACCTGAGCACATCTCAAGGTCCTTGGGGGTGTTAGTAAGATGAAGTTTTGGGGAAAAATAGGGGAAATTAGACATGCTTCCAATGCTTGTCCTCCACTCTTTGCTTTTGATGCCAATACCCTGAGTGGCATAAGTTTTTGCACTTAATAAGCCAATTGGTGATGGCTCTCCATTTCTGCAACCTTGCACTACTTACCCATCCTAGTAATCCTAACATATTTTCTTCAAAGGTAGGTGCACTTGAATTAGCAGACCCTGATTGTCCTCTTTTTCTTTTGATTGCCCTCCTATCTAAACCTACCCTTATTTCTTCCAAGGCCCCAGATTAAGCAGTTGGGCACCTTTGTTTCTCTACCTAGCTAGTCATCTGCCAATCTTGAGCTGTTTGGTCAGGGAAAATTCTCTATTCTGCAGCAAGCAATTTAATCATGGCATGGTCCAGTTTATATTGTTGGGCCACCCATTAAGTGTGATTAGCAGCAGTATTTGCAGGGCATGATACTGCTCAAACGATAGTAGTGGCATTTTGACTGACCACTTTCCTGGTCTTTAGTTTGGGGTTCATTTTCACTTTTCTCTTGACCACTTGATTTTTTTGCCTTTTGATTATTCTTTTAAGGCATACCCTCTTTACATTTTTAAATTTTTGTAGCATGTATACAAAATATGGAACCTTTGCAGTCTGCAATGATGAAGATATTTAGCCCTTCCACTGTCAATCATGAAAGCTGAAACCTATTGGTATAGGAACCTAACAGTGGCTCCACTTAAGGATGGATTTTCCTGGTGGAAAGCCAAGAACAGTAGGTCAGATGGCCTTATTTTCTTCCTCTCACTGTAGTGAATTTGCTCTAGTATTGCCACCTTTGATCTGCAGTTAGTGAGATGATATGCAGTGTTACATGACCTCTTTAGAATAACAATAAATATTTCATGACTTGCTAGCCTATATCACTGCCTATCATTGGTTTTCTGTTTTGAAGACCTTTCTCACTTCTGTTCATCTGAGCTTTCTCCAGTATCTATGTCATCTTGATGTGGTTTTTCTGATCATTCTTCAAAAAATATGTTGTAGTTGCTCTTCTATATATCTACTGTAAAAAGGAAAAAAGTACTTGAAAATATAGACATTTATGTACAATATGGGGCCATCCTATGCTTATGTATCATGGTAGTGCTTGAGCATTCTCCCATTCATTGGGCCTTCATCATTGTTTGACTCATCTATACTCTTGAGAAAGAAGGTATTGTTACCTTGCATAGCTTGAATTACAAATGGACCTTTCCACAGAAAGTCAAACTTGCCATGCTTTCCTTTGTCTTCCCTCCTAGAATCCCATTTCAATACTTACCTATGAAAAAGTCCTCAGCCTTTGTTCTTTTGTCAAACACCTTTTTGCACTTTTCCTGTAGAACCTGGGTTCTATGATACACTTCTTCCCTTGTTTGTTGTAAGTGAATTGTCTGATTGATCCTTCTCTGGATATCATTGGGTTCAGCCTGTATTTCTTGCAGTAATTTGATCACAAGGATCCCAAGGGATGATGGGAACACAGCTTCCAGGCCATATACCAACTCATATGGGCTAGTACCAATAGATCCTTTTGTGGTCAACCTATCTGCCCATAGTGCATTTACCAGCTTCTTATGCCAATTCTTTTTGTTCTCCTCCAAGACCTTTTTAATGATGTTGATAAGGATTTTATTGGAGGACTCAGCTAGGCCATTGCGTTGAGGGTAATAGGCTGTTGAATGACCTAAGGTGATATGATATTTGTGACAGAAGCTGATCATTCTCTTGGATTTAAAGGCACCTACATTATCTGTTATGATTTTCTCTGGGCAACCAAATCTAGACAAGATATTGGTTTCTAGGAATTGTATGACAATTGAATCATTTGCTTGTCTACAAGGTATGGCTTCTATCCATTTGGTGAAGTAATCAGTAGCTGTCAGGATCCATCTATGCTGGCCTGAGGATGAAGGGTGAATTTCTCCAATGAAATCTAAGCCCCATTGTTGAAGTTTTTCAGTTGAAATGGGCCTGAGGGGCAAGGGAAGTAACTTCTTCTTCCCTTCAAAGATCTGACATTTATGACATGACATTAAAAAAAATTTTGAATCGGTAAACAGGGAGGGCCAATAAAATCCAGCCCTCAGGATTTTTTCAGCTGTGGATTTCCAATATAAGTGCCCTCCACAGTCTCTTGCATGAAATTCTCTAAGGACCTTATCAGCTTTGTCTGAAGTCAGGCAGTTGAGCATGACACCTTCATGATTTTTCCAAAATAAAACATTGTCTATGATACAAAATTTTGCAGCCTTTAGTTTTAGAAATCTGTTCTTGGTTCTGGATAACCCTGGAGGAGCTTGCAGGTTTAATAATACAAAACATATGTCAACATACCAAGGTGATTGTAGAAAGGCTTGATTGATCTGTGGATTCGCCATCTCTTGTTCATTATCCAGTTCATTGATGTCAAGGGCTTGAAAGTTAGTCTTAGTCATTAGTTTAGCTAGCCCTTGTCCTTTTATAAGATTTGTTGGTTTGATTTCTATATGATACTCCAGAATATTGGCAATCCATTTGCCCCTCTTGCCTTCCATTCCCTCTTGAGTTAGGATATCTTTGACTACTGCATTGGGCACATATGCAATTATGTGAGAGTATAGGATGTAAACTCTGAAATCTTTTATGGCTTTTACCAGGGCATATGCTTTCTTTTCCATGATTTTGTACTTGAGTGGGGCATCCCTAAGGGCTCTACTGAAAAAGGCAATAGGTTTTTCACATCCCAAGTTATCCTTTTGCAGTAGGACAGCAGCAATTGTGTTTTCAGAGGCAAAGGAGAAGATTATAAAGTCTCTATCAAAACTAGGGCTTGTAAGCACAGGTTTTTTTGTCAGGGTTACCTTGATTTCTTCAAAGGCTTGTTTAGCCTCAATTGTCCATTTGACCTTGGCATCTTTTTTGAGCATATTGTTCAACAATCTTATCAGCTCAGCTAAGTTAGGAATAAATCTTCTTAGGAAATTAATCTTCCCCAAAAAGGCTTGTAATTCATTGATGTTTCTTGGATGGGGGACTTGCAGTATAGCCTAAATCCTATAAGGGTCAATTCTTATGCCATCTTTTGAAATTATATGACCAAGGAGTTTTCCTTCTTCCAGGCCAAACAGTGATTTATTTGGGTTTAAAGAAATGCCATACTTTTTGCAAATTAAGAACACGTGTCTGAGGTGTTTTAAATGCTCCTGGTCTGATTTTGAGAAGGTTGTTAGATCATCACGGTATATGACTAGGAAATCATGGATTTCTTTGGCAAAGGCTATATCCATTGCCCTTTGAAATGTGGTTCCAGCATTCTTGAGTCCAAAAGGAATTTTGACATATTTGAAAGTTCCCCAAGGTGTGGTGAAGGAAGTTTTATCTTGGTCATCTAGGTGGACTAGGATTTGATTGAATTCTGAGAAGCCATCCAATAATGAAATCCTTGAAGCTCCCACTACCCTTTGTAAGATGTGGTCCATTTTTGGCAAGGGGTAGTGGTCTTTGAGAGA